>JAODVN010000001.1:146448-162837 GCA_025434125.1 Chologaster cornuta
AAGATGCCTAACCCCTAACCGCTCCCGGTGGTTGGTCACACCTTGCATGGCAGCAATCACCATCGGTTAATGAATGTGTGTGAGACAGGGTGAACGTCATACAAACTACTGTCAGGCGCTTTGGTTGAAAGCGCTGTATAAATGTGTCCATTTACCATTTAGATTGTCATATGCTAATTTTGCAGACATCGCAATATTGTTTACCTGTGCAGGAACTGCAGGTTAGAGACCTTGCCGGTGTTTGCGTCAGGGCCCCTCTCTCGCTGTTTCTGCAAGGAAGGACATCATGTCGACATTCCTGTGGCACTAGCATTTAGTTACACGTTTGTAAACCCTTGGAATGATCTGGATACATAGTATGTATCAGTTAGTCAAATCTTCCTCCAACAAACACGTCGCTAAAACTATTACAAATAAAAGCATACATTCAAAAAAGGTAGCCTACCAACAAATTGAATGCATTATTACAGGGAAAATATTTTTTAAAATTGGTATCGTTTGGTGGAGAAATAGCAGCTAAAAAATGAAGTACTACCAGTTGCTGAATACATGGGATGTTTTCCAGCCTGAATTTGTAGTGGTTGTGTGTGTTTAAGCAGATTGTCTATTAGTGTGACTTGGAACATACCACATGTGAACACAAGTAACCAAGTACATTCCAATGGGTTGACAAACATAGTTGTAACTGTATGAACAACATAGTCTCAGTGGCATCACTAACTAACCATGTGCAAATCTCACAAGCCTTACCGCATCTGCCTTGAGCTCCTCTCTCACAGCCTGGATTGTGTCTCTGCACTCAGATAGAAGGGTCTCATATAGATGCTCCTTGGTATCCTCATTTGATGCCTGTGTTTAATTAAAACCAACATAGTAGGATTATAATTCTCATATTATACACAGATTATTTCTTAGTTGAAATAGTCAGCATTTTAGTAACAAGCTTGTTTTTCAGATTATAGTGTGCATTTATACATTCATTATTTATACAGTAAACACAAAAGCTTTGAATGGCTTACTGGCAAATAATGTTCATGATTCATTTTGCTCTTCATTTCAAGTGGAAATACAACTGAAGCAGCGCAACGTCAGAATGTAAATGCTACAGAATATCAATGTGCACCGTGATACAGATAAACCTAGGACTGGTGGTTTATGGAGAATCTGGACAGCCCAGAGAGAGCACTGAGAAAGCATGCCAAAGCTAGTCCCAGCAGGAGAACCAGCAGCAGAGCACGGCCCCTAAAGCACCACAGACAGCTACACCTCTGCCCATCTCGCTAATACAACTCAGGTATGCAGTAGTATCTCTTGTTTCTGAAGAACGTGAAGTAGGAATGTGGCTGGGTGCTTGGTATAGACAGTGGTATGTGGCAATGTAGCCGTCTTAAAACATTCCTGGGCTGTGTGCATGAAAGGACTGTTTCATTGAAAGTGAATGACAAAACCTGTGCTACCCTGCTGTAAACAAACGTAGATCTATGGTGTGGATCATTGGATAGCATGATGCTAAGATATGTGGAGTTTGGCCTGCCACTGCAGTAAATGAAAGGACCCAGCAGAAAAAGTAAGGGCCCAAACAATCAGTGCCACACAATTAGTGCCACACAAACACCATGGCAACACTAGAGCAACTGGCTAAACCAGTCAGATCCATCTGGTTTTACAGATAGAAAGAAATGTTCTTCAACAGGCTTCACAAAACATTTTTTAAACAATGATATTATCTTCAGGTTATAAATCCAGTACAAGCAGCATCCTAGTTAGCATTTATATAACTACAGACATTTAAAATAATGTTCAAATGTAATGTGACGTGATAAACTGTAGGTATACACAACTTAAAAGGCATGTTTGTCCAATTTTTTTCAAAACCAATGCATTTCACGCCACACATGAGCTCGTCCAAAAGCTCCTATTTCACTGACAGACAGCAGGACGAGTCAGTGTAACAAGACCAGCTAGGTGTGTCCACACATTGATGTGTGGGCTGAAATGCACAGAATGCAGTCGTGCAATTGCAAGGGCTGCATGCCACAGCCCTGAGGTGGCTTTGGGTGCGATGGGTGAGTCTGCACAGCTGACATGAGCCATCAGGCATAGGAAGCCATGAGACGTTAGTAGTAGTTACAGGTGGGGTTGCTGTCAACCAGAACACAGAATGGGGAAAGTGCCACCTGTGGCCACTTTAAAGAACTGCACGATAATTAGTCGATACTGTTATAAGCAGAGGATTTGAGATGACATGATTGTAGGCTATTATATACTATAGTTCAGTGGGTAAAAAAATGTTAATGCTGTACGCAACGTTATACCCTCATAAAATAAAGGTTTTGATGTTCCTAAATAAAATGTCGTATTTCCAACAGCGATATAAAAATTAGACCATATTGTTTATATTGATAGTTTTTTTCAGAGTAGCCAATGAGAGAGCAGATACCGAGTCACATGCTCAATTTCCATTTCTGACAAACAGATACAGGTAGCCAGCTATTATTACAAGTTACCCTATAATCAAAAACGTGGATTAAATTGATTGAACTGTCAATATATAGCTGCAATATTCACAACCTCTGTGCTATGTATTCAGCAATGAACAACCACAATTAAGTCACAAAAAATAGAATAATTTCCACATTTCCGTCGGGTTTGCTGTTTTACTCCTCTTTGCTTTTCTCTTTTATATCCTGTATAACAGCAGGATTGAAAGTGATGCTATGTATAATGAACAACATTCATTTTTTTCTCCATTTAATGCATTTCTCTCAACTCGTTTGAAAATGACCATCTTGCCGCAACACAGTAATGTATATAATACAGTTTGTTTAAAACAAATACAAATAAAACATGACATTAAAATGCATTTTGGTTCTGACTAATCCACGTAGTAATGTACAGATTGGAGCGATGACTAGAAACAGTTAGTTACAGCTGCCCAAGTGACCACCGCAGCGTTTGCCTGGCTCACCTGAGCGATAGCGGCCTCGTTGTCGGCCAGGCCCAACAGGAAGATGCGGGCCTTGTCGATCTTGACGGGCACGGTGCGCCCGCGCCACTCCACCTCGCTCATGGTGGCAGCTTGCTTGGCTCTGGTCTGGGTGATCAGGGTCTGGAGCAAACAACAAAACAAGTATACGTACAGTTGTGGCCTCACCAGACGCCAGCACATACCCATGGACACACAAGGCCCATCATCACCCCTATACCAGCTGCCAGAATTACTGCCAAATCTTTTAGACATCATTTTGACATTATCTTGTCTTGAAATCCAATAGTCAAACAAGAATAACCATTTTAAGCATGTTTTCTAAATTCTATGAGCAAAATATTTTTTTCAGTGACAATGTCTACTGCATTTGTACTTTAAAAGTATGCACGTGTAAAAGTTCCCCTAAACTCGGGCTTTGGAGGAACAGATCTATTGAACTGAAAGAGAAACATGGTGCAGTTGACAAAGTGCGCACCTCAAGTTTCTCAGCCATCATGCCTCCACCTCCGCCAGTCAGTCTCATTTGCATTAGTTCGTTCATTGCATTCTGGTCACCTGCAAGCAGAACCGAGAAAGGTGTAAGCGGTCTCCTAAAGATCAGAGTGCGGCATGAACTGATCATTAGAATGATGCGACTGGTTTAAGTTATTGGCTCTCGTGTTAGACACCCACCGATATTGTATGCACAGTAGCGGATGTTTGGTGAGATCTCCTCCACACGCTGATTATAAAGCACTGCCAGATCTTCAGTGAAGGCACTGGCCAGCTTCTCATAGATGGTTCTGGACAGAGGGACACAAAACCCTTTAGTTTTGTACTGGGAAGATGGAAGTAAGTTGCAGTGAGTGTTTAAAGTTCCAATAGTCCACAACAGGAGCAATAATCACCAAAATACCATATACATTTGCACACAAATACAAACTGTATTGTATTAAAGACTTATGAAGGTTTGCTATTCAATAAGCATTAAATATAACTTAACATTACTTAACCCATATGAAAATATACATTGTATTACACTAATCGACAGTCTTCAGTTGGTGATCTGTGCAGAAGCTGAAGAAAACACTCACTTGCACTTGTTGAAGGCTGCCATTGCAGTCTTCCACTCCTGCAGTTCAAACTCCACAGTACCAGTCAGGTAAGCAGTGTAGGCCTACAATTACAATTGCCTGCCTGTTATGTCATGCCTTAAAACCCCAATCACGTGAGACAGGTTGCATTATTCTCCATTTATCTCAGAGGATCCTGTACCTGGGCCTCCAGCTTGGTCTTGGCGTCGACTGTTGGGCTCTCGCACAGCTTCTCCAGCCTCTCGCCGTGCTTGGCTGCTTTACGCAACCTCGACAGCAGGTGGAAGCGCTTGCGTGGCTCAGTGTTCGCCTCCTGCTTAAGCTGCATGGAGTAGCTCCATGCTCTCTCTGCTTCCATCAAAACCAGTAAGAGGTACCTTGGATGTAAGGAAGAGACAAAACTCTCATTAAATATTAACCACATTTTTTTTTATGCATATATCAGAAACCTCTTTTTCATAAGCACAATAACTTAAAAGATGGTAAATGGACTGCATATATATAGCTCGGCCACTCAAAGCGCTTTACAGTACTTTCTGCCTGACATTCCCCCAGTCACACACACATTCATACACCGATGGCGATTGCTGATGATATATTATCAGAAGGCACAATACAGTAAAGAGCGGGCAAGCTTTAACAAATACAATTAAGTGATTTTGAAAGCATGTTTACTTAATGTCAAGTGCACACTACACGATTTCAGACCGATTTGGACCCGATTTGGTCGTGACCTACGCATTTTCAGCGTCAGGACAGAACGTGGCTCGTCGGTACGACGACAGGCGTCGTTACTCCATGTAGTGTGACATATTCTAATATAGACTAAGAGCCGTCTGCGACGCCTCACAATGAAGAGACTAGCATGCTAGAATTTATTTTATTTTCTCGCCTAGTTTGACATCCCCTACAAGGTGATCCGACATATTCCTTCACGTTAACCAATAGGATGGATGCGTATGCTACTAAATAAACGTTTACCAACTTTATAGTTCAGTACAGCTGCAGATTAGTCTATTGACAGCTAGGGCATGAGAGGATCTGCACCACTGCTTTAGAGCTGTGACAGTGTGTGTGCTTTAGAAAGCAAGGACTGGAGAATCCTCGCTTGCACGCAATGAGAGGTTCAAACCAAAGCTGCTTCGACGTTTTCCTTTATTTCTTTCTATTTTCTGAGCGTAAAATCCCTAGCATCACAGACAGCGCTTGTGAAGCCATGATTGACAAATACTTGACTGGGCGCGCTGCAAACTGTGATTGACAACTTCTTGACCCCTCCTCCCTGATGACACATGATCTCGCGCCAGATCGTGAACGACAGCATAGTGTGATCGGTCGGTGTCATACGTGTAGTGTTGCCAGTCTCCCTGCCACGACACATCAAGAACTTATCGCACAATGTTCGTCTCATCTGACATGGCAACAATCGTGAGAGACAAAAAAGTTGTGTAGTGGGTACCCGGCATTACACAGCAAAGTGAAAACAACAGAGTGAGTACAATCAATAATAATATCATCATATGTTCAAATAAAAGAACAACTTCTCTGAATAGAAAAATAACTTAATTTCCCATTGGAGATTTAAAAAAAAAAAGATCTTTTTTTTGGGAGGGGGGGGAAACTAATGTGGTTAACATATTGCAGGAGGCAGCCATTACCTACCTGCTGTCTGACAGCATCTCGACAGTAATTTTCTTCCCGGTATACTTGTGTCTGTTCCCCATCTTGAAGCCAAGGGTCTTGCGCAGGCGACGCAGGCGGCGAGAGCAGTATCCTCTGGTAGAAAATAATATGGAGATGAACATATGTCTGATATATAATTTTAGAGAGTTCACCAGCTAGGCTACATCTATAGCTTCCTTTACACTGTTCTTATTTTATTTTTAATTAAGTATGATAGATTAACACATTTCAAGTCTATGGTGGATTTGGTTAATGTATAAGAACGTCTTAATTAAGCAAGATTATTACAGTTGCACTGGAATTTGGATCTATTTTCTTGATTATACATACATTTCCTTTAAATACAATACAAGTATATACATGAAAGTCCAAAGGGCTGGCACTATAAAGTACCGGTAAACTCAGGTCCACATGGGCTGGTATTCTATAATTCATCAGACAGCTGTTCCCACCAGTGTATCATTGATCTCACCTGTATCTTTGGTAGTCTCCATGCCTGAGCCCGTGCTGCTGCTGGGACTCCTTGATGATTTGCAAAACTAAAAGTGCATTGTTAAGGCTTGGTTACAGCACATTTTAGTAAGGTCGTTTTCTAAAATGTATGGCTGGGTGGCATGTCATGCAGTCTTTCGCTGTGTGAATAATGATGGGACCTAACATTATCCTGCAGATACCGTACAGCAGCTGTTACAACATCCTTGACTTACAGGAAACAATAACTGACTTGCTATATCGAGAAAACTACGGTAGTTATGTCAAACCTTTTGCGTTTATCCCCGTTTTCACGATTGCCTTTGACAGTGTAGGACTGTAAAAGAGTGACACGTAGTCTAAGCTAGCTCTCCAACCTAGCCATCATTAGCTTTCCAGCCAGCTATCGTTAGCTCCCCAGCCACTGCCAAGCCCATGCGTTTGTGAACATATCTGAAAAAAAGCTGCATGCAGACTTCTTCAAAAAGGATACTTTCCAGCCCAATACCTCCGTCGTGTGAATTTTCTTTATTTTCATCCATTGAGGCAGTTTTAGCCTCATTGTGCTTGTCTGTAGCCATCTCTGTGCTAAAGCAACGTAGCACACATGCCCTGGAAATGCAACACGTCCAATAGGCTTAGTGGGTGGAGTCTATGCACTCTCACGAGATTGGTTCGAGATTGAGGGTTCATTCATCCTTAGTCTCGTTAAGCATACATTATAATTTAGGTATTAGCTTTTATTATGTCCTATTTTAATACATGAATTATTTTTAATAAATAAAAATACACAGAAGAAAATGTGGTTTTAATAGGCTGCCTTGTGTCAGTGAATGTGGAATAAATAATGTCCCTTTTAAGATGAAGAAGCTTTTAGATAAAATATTAAATTACATATTTTATTAGAAAAACCATTTACAAAAGTGGACGTTACAAAAACAAAACAACCTTTGACAGTTTAATAGTCACTAAAGTTATAATAGTACGGTACATTTAAATGTGGACCTTGAGGCATTGTTGAAAGCTAAAACATCAGCGATCATCACAAAAATGTACTTGCCTTATAATGGTAATGGATACTTCTCAGCTATATATGCGCAAAATAGCAAAAACAACCCCAATACCAATTTAAGTCATGTAATCTATGGTATGTCTCCTGTGCTTCCATTCGCTGTAGACATCAAGCCCTCCCAGACAAGGCTGATTTACTGGGTGAGGTGATCACACTCCCCTGCTGAGGGGAGGTCTTTTCAGATGTTCTTAGCAGCAGACAGGTATCTGGTGAGAAAGGCCCTGACCTCAGATATGTGCATCGTCTCCTTAATGGCAGTGTCTCTGCTGCGCACCTGCAGCAGACCATTTTCCAGTGTGTTCTCACTGATCACCACAGTAAACAGAACCCCCATCTCATCATACCTGCACGGACACACGCACGGAATAAATAAGAATCTTGATCTTAACCATGATCTTTACATGATTGTATTGCTCTTAGAACTCAGTTTAAACATATTTAATTACTATGTCACTGCAAACCATTGAACAATACCCTACTTGGCATTCAACTGCTCCACAGAATTAGCCGTGGTCTCTAGATATCCAGGCCACGCAGAGATACCAGACTCAGAAAACTCCTGCATCAGACCTTCACAAACCTAAACAAAATCATAACAATAAATTAATGAATCAGTCAGTCAACCAAATCAGTTCAAGAAAGTAAATTATTTGTAGACCATTAAATAAATCATCTTTGATGTCAGCACCTGTATTGTGGAGGTGGCTACTCACAAACAGATAAAACTATTACATGTCTACATGATGCAATAATGTTCTGTTGATAACAAGCGTTCTCAAGGGGGTTCTTACCTGCCTCAGCTCGACAGTGCCCCCCCTGCCCATGTCCAAAGCCACTTTAACTGGCGCCAAAGCTGGATGCAGCTTCAGAACCTACAAGTGTAACCAACAGCACCACATTATAGTTATTTTATCAAATAAAGGGGAAAAAAATATCTATAAAAAACTTAAATGAAGACATTTCCAAAGGCAATGGTGAATCAGTTAAAGAGAATATACATTTCTTTGTTTGAGCCTTTGCTTGCCGTCTTCTTTTCTCATGTGTTGTAGTGAGTTGAACAGGTAGGCCATCACACCACGGTCCACATGCCCCGCTATGGAGATGACGTGAGGAATGACTAACTTCCTCCCATCTCGACACTTGAGTGATTTGTGATGCACACAACAGAACCAAACATTACATTCATTATAAAACAATGCAAGAATTATTAAAAGCTCAATGTACAATCCATCAGCAAGGTGCAGTCACTGTATATGACTATGCAGTAATAGGTATTGTTAGACATGTATCTAAAAAGACTCATTCATTCATAATCATATGAATCTCATTTGAAAGGCTATGTTTACAAATACAGCCCTTATAAAGTGAACAGCATGAATATAGAATTCAGACCATGTCCCCTCAATAACAAAAATATATCAGAACTTAATAAATGCCTGCCTATACCACTATCCATTCTAATTTGGCTGTTAACTATAATACATTGCCTTAATCAGTTGTTGATTTGTTATGGGTGTATAACAAGAGTTAAGGGCAAAAGGACAAAGAATTCCCTGTACTGCCAATAGTACACAAAGATCACGGCAGCAACAGTGCTAGGTACAGAACACATACATGTCCATGGATAAAAGCCCACAACGATAAAACAAAATTACCCACGCAATCAAGCTAACCTGTAGCTTGTTGCGAACGCCCAAGTGGACCCGAAGAAGCTCGGCGTCTCCTTTGCTCCAGAGTGTCTCCACGGGCTCCTGTCCCCAAGGGAAACGATAGACTATCTTCATTCCACGAGAAGCCTCCCCATCCACCTGGCTCTCTGAAGCTTCACTGCAGCTGAAGTCTGAAGGACCCAAGGCAAACTGCACATGGATACATTCATCAATGGGCCAACTAAGGCCATGACAGACTTCAATGAAACTGAAGAGGAATAGTGGACAAAAGATCCACCCCTGAGAACAAGAAAGAGGCTTGTCTTGGTCCTAGTTTGGACTGTATGACATTGTAGGACTTAAGTAGACCAAATTCTGCAATTCCTGCTCTGCCGGTGTTAACGGTGGCCAGCCGGTAGCGCTGTGCAGCAGGTTACATAAATGTCACGCTCAGACACATCAAGAACGATCTAGTGACAAATGCTAGTGCACTTGGGCTTCAGCCTCCCTTGCTATTAAGACATTCGCTCTCTAGTGTCGGTGGGGGTTTCACGTCCCGCACGTGACGGACTACATCACCCACACCTGCATTGAGCATTAGGACAGAGGCGGTTACTCTGCTTTGACTCCTCACCCTTCTCCACCACTGTAGCCTCTGTCGTGTCCAGTGGTCCAACCACTGGGAGGAGGTCCGGGGAGAGCAGAACCAAACAAGAGATGTCCGGGTCACTTCAGCTGGGCTGGCACAATGATCAAAACATACCACAGCTTCAATAGCTGCCCATGAGCGTCACATCCATTCCACATGCTCTTCATGAAGCCTCACCAACCAGGGCCATCTAATGGCTGGAAACACAATCCAGTCTCAGCCAGACCAAAAGGAAGCTTCTTGTTCACAAGGCCCAATGAAGGAATGTACTGCTCCAATGCCCCTGGTAACACAACGCAAAGCATAGTGTTACAGGCCACAGAATGTTAAATTAATGTACTGTAGACCTATGAGTGATAAACAAACCTATCGTTGCTAGAGAGGCTTGTTTATATTCCTTTGTGGTTCATAATTTAATATTTTCATAATATTACTGTTTTGTAGATTTTTAGTTACACTATTACCTTCAAGAAAGTTTGTTCTGAGAGATGCTGAACTCTGAATAAGGACCCGTATCTTCTGGATGAGGTCATCATTGCTCAAACTTTTCAGGTGAAGTACTTGATTTAGGCTTTCAACGTCAACCACCTTCAACTGATTATTCCTTTCTTTAGTGCTGTTCACAGTGCTTATCCCAAAGACCTGAGTCCTGGATCTTCTCACAGAGTTCCACCATTGGTCCATTATGTTCTTCCTGAGCTCTGAGCCAAGTGGCCCATAGTTGCAGGTCACGCCACGTCGAAACGTGTCTTCTAAGTTCTGACTACTTGAGATGTAGTGTCGTTCATTGCAAATCTGCAGTAATGTCCTAACGTTTTCAGAACAGTCATCCTTGAACCCTGCTGTCGTGCATACGTATCTGTCGTACCGCAGAAAGAATGGCCTCTTTGGAAAAACCTTCAGTTTGCTGTCACGTGTAAAGAACAGTCGTACACAGTAAGTCAACATTCTTCAAAGTTCTGTGCCACGATGAGAATGTTTAAGTAAAATTACATTCGTCGTTTACATAAAGCATTGATGTGAACGATGACAGTTTGAGGACCATGGGAGAAAAACAACGTGTATATCAGGAAGTACTTTTCCTTCGTCTTTGGTTTGCAATATGCATTATGGCCGACATCGCCACCTATCAGCGTTGTTATATTTGTAACAACAATAGTGTACGTATTACCTCACTGTTGAGTTTTCTCATTGTGTAAAATTAAAAACGTGTTTTGCATCACTCATTTCTGTGCACAAAAAAGGGGTTATGCGTCCTTGCATAATTGTCATATATTTCACTAAAATATTTGCCAAAAGAGAAAAAGTGTTAAATAACATGATTAAGCACAATCAGGCTTTATGCATGAATGTCATATTTGTAATACTTTCAAACTTATACAAGGTAGATATTAATTATAGTGATCTGATAATAGATCATGGCTTTATCTTTTTTTAGCCTTTTGATACAATAGAGCACAAATTAATTATATAACTTTCATCCTTTTAGTTTTAGGTAATATTTTCAGAATACAATCTAAACTCTATTCAAATTGTTCAAGCTCAAACTCGGTAATATAACAGATTTTGTGGCATTAGACAAGGCTGCCAAATCTGTCCGTACATTTTTTTATTGGCTATGCAGATTATGGCTCTTCATATAAGTCAATTTTGAAGGTATAAAATTAAGCTTTTATGGAATTAAAACTATGATAATGTTTTCATTAGATGTGAAGAGATTAATAAGGCTAACAAGGAATAGTCTGTTGCATCCGGTTTAGAAATTAATATTGATGAATCTGTACTGTTCCAATATAATGTAATCTTTTAAAGACAGCAAGCATTCCTGTTAAAACATTTGGGCATTACGATTTGTATGGATGAGAAACAAAAATGCCATGTAAATTATGATTCTAAAATTGACTAAACAAAAAACTATTTAATCTATGGTTGTCAAGATACTTATTGTATGGTAAAGCATTATTATCCAAGGCTGAAGGTTTTTCCAGATCTATGTATCACTCCCTCTTGAGATGTTTGGGTATGCTTTAGGTGCACCTAAAAAAACTACCGTAAAACTATACATACATTGTTGTATTGCTATCAAAGGAAACATGACAAAAATTCAATTTTCTCATTTTTATTTTAAAGGGTAATGTAAGCCCTTTGTATACACAACCTTAACATCACTTTAAACATACCACAAACTGAAAACATTGCATTACCTAGTAAAAATAAATTACTGAGGAATGTAACAAATAAAAACAGTCAAGGATTAAGTGCAGCAGTTATAGTTGCACTATAGGACAAAATGTACGGCTACACCTCCTTTTAATGCTTTGGGTTTTTTAATAATTCCAACCCTGCTGTAAGCAAAAAAAAAAAAAAGAAAAAAGAAAGTTAACAGTACAAATAATAATAATCATAAGTCATTATCATACTATACGATTCAAGACGAGAGAAACAAATCAACTTGGTTCCTTACATGGTACACTTCATATCTACTGTGGGAAGTTTGGAGGCATGGGGAAGGGCACCATGGGTGGCGGGGGTGGCGGCTGTGGGATTTGTGATGGTGGCTGAGGGTTGAATGGGAAAGGCGGGTGGTTCATACCATTCTGGGCGGCCCTCTGCACACCCCCAAACTGAGGTGGTCCCTGGAAGCTTTGATTACCAAATGCACCCACCTGGTTTCCCGGAGCACTGAAATTACCCTGTCCGTTGTTGCTGCTGTTGTTATAGTTGTTGCTATAGCTACCACTAGAGTTACCGCCGTTCCCGCCGTAGCCTCCGCCGTTTTGGGCCTTATTGCTCCCAAATGCACTCTTGGCCCCATTGCCGAACCCCCTGTCACTGTCCCTGTAGCTACCGCCACCGAAGTTACTACTCCTTCCACCTCCAGAATACCTATCCCGACGATCATCCTTGAAGCCGCCTCTTCCCCCCCTTCCACGACCTATAAAAACAAGAGAAAATCGTTCCATTTTATTATATTTTATTTGTATTTTAGCAAACCAATCCAAAAATGTATTAACGTCATTAGAATTCAAGTATAGGGTAGGTCCACTGGGATTTACCTCCTCTGTCTTCTGCCATCTGGAGCAGCTTAGGGTTGATGGCCTGGTTGGCCTCACGAAGCACAGAGATAAGGTCGCCTGCCTGTTTCATGTTGTTGGGGGTAAAGAAGGTGTAGGCGGTGCCCGTTTTTTGACTGCGGGCTGTGCGTCCAATACGGTGGATATAATCCTCAGAGGAGTTAGGGTAGTCATAATTGATGACAAATTTCACATCCTCCACATCTGTGAAAGTGTTGCAGTGTGGCAAAACAAAATGGAGGAGGCCACACGGAATTTTGCACACCACAACAGCCAGATCAAAGGGACAACAAGTTAGCAACAGTGGAAGCTTGGGGGAGGAAGTGGTCATTAAGTTGCTGTTGAGGTAACGTTGTTAACAGCAACATAGAAAAGTGTACACCACTACTCCTTGGGAATACTACTGTGGGAAGAGAAAAACGATGCACACTCCAGTTGCTAACCATACAAAAATAAATAAAAAATAAAAAAAAGATAAAAATACATACTAAAAAAGGACAACACCCTCCCATATTGTAAACAGGGGAGCAGAGACTGGATTTGCAATCTTACCATTAAGGAGTATGCATTCACTAGTCCTTTCCCAATGCAGCGAAATCCCTCACAAATTGTCAAGTGACATCCAGGAGCTTCTACGCAGTTGGGCCACAATATACACTGGGGCCAATACAGGACCGTTACGAGGTAGGTTTCAGAAGGTCCATTTTGTCCCAGTACACACTCATAAGAGGCTTGATATTAAAGGCCATACTGCATGTCTTGCCAAGACCAAATAAAATGCTAATTTAGCTAACGCTTCCCAAAAGAAAATAAAGAGGCCCAAAGACTGAACCCTGTTGGACCCCCAAAGAGCAGAGTGCAAGTCTCCCCCCCTTCCGTCTCGTCAAGGCAAGATTTTCCCAGAAGCCAGTGTTCACTTGAGAAAATGTCTCTCATTGGCAGGTCTCGACATGACTTTAAAACACAGGCGAGGGAGGAACTTTGGTTTGAGCTGTCTCCTCTAATAGATGTGCCCACAGCTCCTTAAAACACATGTGCCAGGTCTTACCAATTTAATGACAAGTAAACAATCGTTTACTTTTCTTTTTTACTGCTCTCTCCATTTCAAGAAAACCAGCACTTTGATAAGAACAAAAAACAATAACGGATAGCTTAGACAGGCTCGCAAACACCCATGCTTTCGGTACAAGCTCCGAAGGTAACAATTGTTCCAAATCTCAAACAAGTGACTTGCAATACATTGGTTTATAACACAACAGCATGCAAGGCGAAAGTCACAGCATCAAGCAGATCTGTTTTTACGTTTGAGTTGGAAAACAGCTGGCTGGCTGGATGGCATTTTGCAGGCAAACTCCATGGACAGAGAACAGATGTGTGTGTAAACGACTGATCAGAAACAAAAGGCTTAGCCACTCCGCCTTTTAAACCACTGGCACACAAGAGCTGTCACCTCTCTAGGCCCACTGGGTGGCAAGCCAGTGGAGCACTTCCAATATGTCCTCCTTCTCCCTCTCGAGGCCTGGGACTGTCATGCCTAGCGCCTGCCACAAAGACTCCACCTTTAGGTGAGAAAAACTCAAGAGAATGCATAGAAAAGTTAAAGAAAGCAAATGGACTTTCTTTTAAAAAAAAGTGTAACATTGAAGAATATGGATTTAGTCAATGCCATACTGACCAAGGCCACGAGAGGCCACATCTGTTGCAATCAGTATAGGGGCCTTGCCAAACTTGAACTCTGCAAGTAGAAAGAATAGGAATTTGTTACCTTACTCAAGAAAGATATGAATCACTAAGGTAAAATTATAAAACATAAGAAATTCAAACTGTACCGTTGAGAACCCAATCACGCTCTTGCTGGCTTTTGTCTCCATGAATGCCCATTGCTGGCCAGCTGTAACAGACAGAACAATTCACGTATAATTGTAAATTATGATGTTAAAATTAAACAGGCCATGCTGGCCAAACAGGCTGAGTGGTAAATATCAGTTTACTTTTACCCCTTAGAACCCTAAAGCCAGAACTACACCGCAGCAACTTTCGTTCTTGCTTGGCTAAAAAAAGGGAGAGGGGCGGGGAAACAGGCTAATGAGAGAAACGTGCATATGTTGCATAGATTACTGCACAGTTTGTTTAGTAACGCCCCTATTATGATATGGCCAGCTATGTTGTATCAGTGAAATATGCAAGGCACTGATGTTTGCCAGTACCCAAACCGCAAGTAAAAATGTTTAATGTCATGCAGTCCTGAAGTGACTGAAGGTAATACTTTTTCACTGCAGCCTGCAATTTTGTACTGCGCACTTGTCACTAACGCACTGCGTTTCTTGCCAGTTCACACTTTAGAGCGAAATTATCGATTTACTTAAAAAATAAAGTTTAATTAAACTATATTTGATAGAAATAGGTAACCACCAGCCAGTTTGTTTTGGTGTGGCGTCAATTATTCTGCTGTGGCGCAGCATCAAAACTAAATACAAGCAGATTAATCACATTCAATGTTGCTCACATGATAGAATGTGTCGCACAGAATTTTTCTAATAACTTTATGTGTTCCGGCTGCAATCTGCAGATTGCGCCTGGCAAAGTAAAATTGAAAGTGCAACCAAAATGTCCCTATTTGAGAGTTAGGAAAGAAAACACCTGGTGTAGCTGAGCATTTACGGTTATAAAACATTTGCCAATGTAACTTTTATAAATTAGGAGAACGTGAAAGCTAAAACGTGTTCTCCACCCAGTGAAACAAAACAGCAGGTAGGGAGAGACCTGCAACATGTACACACGATGACACAGTTGATTGTGATTGTTGACTGATGAATTTGGATGGTTTAAGTGTTTTGGTATTTTTAGACTAATAGACTAAAAAATTATGTTTAACCGACAGCGAAATGAGTCGCTAGGAACATCCCTAGTTTAAGTCAGAATTGATTCCTAAGCATTAACACGTCCTTGACGGGATGATCCTTACCCATCTCGTCTCATTCTCCTAGTGATCTCATCACAGCGTCTCTTGGTCTCCACAAAAATGATGGTCTTGTTCTCCTTCTCACTCATAATCTCCTCCAGTAGACGGAGCAGTCTGAAAAAGGTTTGCAGCTCTGAGGATGTTCATTCTTACATGAAGCTCTAAACCCTCTATTTATGGTCAAATAGATTCAAAGAGGTTTAAATGTCTTTAAATAAAGTACCATATAATCTAGATTTTAAGGGCTTGGAGATAAACATTAAAGTGAATGTCATCTCAATCAAGTATGGCCTTCTATCATGCCAGATCCTATCTAGGAATAGAAACAGCAAGAAACTTCTCCAACTTCTGAAAATTTGAATGCCACTCACTTATCCTCCTTTTCCATGTCATTGCAGACATCAACAATCTGCAGGATGTTGTGGTTGGCGCTGAGCTGCAGTGCTCCGATGTTGATCTGGACGTAGTCCTTCAGGAAGTCCTCAGCAAGCTGCCGCACCTCCTTAGGCCATGTAGCACTCCACATCAGTGTCTGACGGTCAGGCTGGAAGACATTATCATAAGGTAGGAGATCAGCTACAGCCAAACTGTGCCGTAAATGCATTATCATCAGGTACGAGATCAGCTACAGCAAACTGTGCTGTAAACAGAATATGGAATTTGCAACTTGTAGGAACCAAGAACGCTTATACATTTTGTTTAAAATAGACAATTCACACATTGTTAGAAAATAATAGTAATTTAATATTTTTCTACCAATTTAGATC
>JAODVN010000001.1:162937-178429 GCA_025434125.1 Chologaster cornuta
GACAGAGGCGCGCCGTAGTAAAGTACACACTGTCATGAAGTTCTCCCTGTAACTTAATTGTTGTTGCCATAGTCAGGAGAGGACGATTTGAGCAGCGGATCTTGCCCTATCTCTTTTTGAAGAAGCTTGGAAAGACTCGCACCAACCTGGGAGAAGATTTTTGGTCGATTTTGTGAAAGCAATGTCGTCCGCGGCGGTTGCTGCTTCGAGAAGGCAGTCGTGTTATTTATGTGATTTGCCGCGCATGCCGTGGGCAATGATCTGGGATTTTACCGAACCCGTCTGCAGGGGATGTGTCAACTATGAAGGAGCAGATCGGATCGAGTTTGTGATCGAAACAGCCCGGCAGCTTAAGAGGGCTCACGGATTTCAGGAGGGGAGATCTCCGGGGCCAGGAAAGTCACAGCTCTCTGGAAAAGAAATTCAGGCTATCAACCATTCAGCAGGAGATCCCGGCTCCCGGCCACCTCAGCCATTGGACCGCTACCCCCTTTCCTCAGACCGTCCGCCGAGGTTGGGTCCAGAATATCAGTCTAGCAGGCAAGCAAACGGCATTCCTGTCCCAAACGGATTTCCTAAGCCAGACGACCCACCAGAATTAAACCGTCAAAGTCCCAACCCTCGCAGGAATAGCACGGTCCCGCCGAATTTAGTGCCTTTGGTAAACGGAAATCAAGTGCACAATGGTCGACCGGGACAGATGGGGCTTCCATCCGCATTGGCGGCTGGTAGTCCGAACGACATGGGCAAGAGACCCGCTTCAGTTTCCAGCACAGAGCATGAGAGGGAAGTGAAGGATAAGCATAGACCGGACAGTCTCACGCCAGAGATCTCTGAGAGCCATAAAAACAGGGCAGACCAGGACTGGATGGGCAAGGGCAAAACAGTGAGGGATTTGATGGCTCTACACCCTTTCGACGGCAGATACAAGAAGGATCACCCTGCCATGCAACAAAGGGTTATGGGCTACGAGGCCAGTGCTACGGCTTCCAAATCAGGTAGGCACACCACCGTTTTTATATTTACACCCAAAACGTGTTAGCAGTTGCAAATATTAGCATAATCAAGCCACATACACTACAGATTAATACAATTAAATTCTAATATATTAATTGTTAAATGTAACCTCTGGTGCAGTAGGGAACAACACAAACGCATGCTGTCTATCCAGGCAATATTGAATTCGTGCCAGTGTTGTGTCTCCACTAACTTGTAAATGTTTGCAACCTCTAGACAGAGGAAAACACCCCCGGAGTATGAAGAGAAAAGCCTCGCCTGAACCAGAGGGCGAGGGTACAGCTGCCAAGCTAAATGGAGAAGGGCAGCAATGGCTACCACCGCCTGCTGATGGACTGAAAATGCCACCGGTGCCCCCGCCGAGCTTCACCCCCTCCACAATATCGCCACACTCCCGCACCACCCCACCGGAGGCGGCGCAGAACGGCCAGTCCCCCATGGCGGCGCTGATCTTGGCAGCAGACAACGCCGGCGGGAACAGCTCCCCCAAGGATGCCAACCAGGTCCACTCCACCACCCGCAGGAACAGCAGCAGCCCCCTGTCGCCGTCCTCCATGAACCAGAGGAGGTTGACCCAGAGGGACGCGTCTGGCGCAGGTACCCCCCACGTACCCAGCATGGACCAAGGACACCCCCAAAGCATTCCGGACTCGTCGGTGCCTGGCAGCATACCCCTGTGCTGCACGCTGTGTCATGAGCGTTTGGAGGACACCCACTTTGTTCAGTGCCCGTCGGTGCCCTCTCACAAGTTCTGCTTCCCGTGCTCCAGGGAAAGCATAAAGCAACAAGGTGCCACGGGTGAGGTGTACTGTCCAAGCGGAGAGAAATGTCCCCTGGTCGGCTCCAACGTACCCTGGGCTTTCATGCAAGGAGAAATCGCCACCATCCTTCAAGGAGAAGTCAAAGTAAAAAAGGAGAGGGACCCTTGATTTTGTTTGAACACTTTTTGGGGTGGGGGAAGCAAAAACATGAGTATAAATATATAAATATCACATACATACCATTCAAACAAACTAACGGACTTGTACATATTGGACCCAAGGGAAGAGTATACTTCGTAAACATGGTTGTATAATTTTTGATTTTTGAATACATTGTGTTTCTATATTTTTGAAGATAAAGGTATGTACTCATTATAATGGACTACGTTCCTCTTTGTTGATGTTTAACAGAATTCTTGATGTACTAGGTCTGGTGGCAGTTCCTGTTTAACGTAGAATGTGACTAATGCTACTCTACGAGCACTTGGCAAACCTGAAATGCTTTTAGCTGTACTTGTATGCACTTGTTTTAAAATTGCCAAATACAATTTCTGATCTTGTATGAACATATTGTCTGAGCTTGCTTCATTTTAAATGACAAATTTATAAGGAACGCTTACGTGAACGCACCAGTGTGTGAGATGGTGCTCTGATGCACAAGGTTGTTATGGAGGCACAGGGTGGACTCATTCATACTCGTCTCTACGCATAAAAAGGCTTTGTTCCAAGCTGCATGACTCTAATACATAGATGCAAGATAAGCAGCTTTGTTGCACACATTCATTTCCTAATGGCCATGCTTGATTTAAAAAAAATGTTTTAATAAATAAACACACAACAGTCATTGCTGAAAATAAACCAGTTTATATAGATGTCAATACTATAACGGGTTGCAGCATACATAATAGGTACCAAGTCATGTTAACTCAGCAGGAATTTGTCGAGTCAGTAGAGAGAAAGTGCTGTTTGTCAATATGACATAGTGTAACCACAAATACAGGCTCGCCACACACATTTGGGGAAAATGTATCACTTTTATTAAAGTTTAGGCCTGGGTTTCTAAAGTGTCTCACATATAGTGGGGCTAATAGGATAGGAAGGGAAGCTCTGAAGGATAGGCTATGAACATGTATGACAATGTGAAGACATGTTGAAGTGTCTGAGCTAATGCCGAATATATTATTCATGAACAACATCACATTTAGCAAAAGTCTTATTACAACATGAAACACTACGACTGAAAAGACTGCAGTGCAGTGTTCCATTTTGTTTTCTTGCTTAACTATAAATTAAAGGCCCAACTTCTACGTCGTCGGAGGTCACGTGGTGCGTACCCTACTGAGACCACCTCCGCTTCCGTCATTCAGCATGTGGTAAACAAGCAGTAATGGAGACAGGTTACGACCCATAACATGTCCACATCGGTCTGGTCAAATGGTTTCAACTTCAAATGCGTACGCAATCCTAGTTTTTTCTTCTTCAACGTATTACTGTTTCAGAAACACATTTTGTCGCGGTTATGATGACCTGCCAGCCTCAACACTGCAAGCACGGCTGAGACTCAATGTTGGCCGGATAAAAGCTTCAGTTTAGATTATTTCTGCACACGCCTCTGAGGCACAGTGGTTGACGCAGTGGCGTCACGGACAGTAAGAATTAAGGTAAATCCCAGTTAGAGATATTGTCCAAGTTATCACTACATTTAATATTGAAAATATAACCTGCCTCTCACACGTTATAGACAGCTGTGGTCCGAGACAGAGCAACAATACGCGCCCATATGAAAGGCTTTCCTGGTAGGTTTCAAAGAAACATGTTTGTGGGTTTTAGTTGAAGATTAATTTTTTTACTGCTTTCTCTGCATTTGATCTTGGAGTTGTAGTTTTAATATTGTATTCTACCTAGTATATTAGACTACACTATTAAATGATATATTTTATAAGATAAATATAAAACATTCTTATAAAAATGCCTTGCCCCTATAGCTACTCTGTTGTGAACTTTGAATGGTTGTCCTTGATTCATTCAATGTGTACCTATCTGACAAACTAAACCAACTAGTGAATAGTAGGCCTACATCGTTCAAAGTCTGCAGTATAAGCCTATACATAAAACATGTGAATGACTGTCCTATATCTGTTTACAGAAATCATCTAAAAAACAGCAGCTGTTTTTCATGAATACACATACATGTTTGTTTATGATTCTTTGCCGTTGGTTGGCAGTGTTACTTATCAGTTGGACTTTAATACTAGAAATGCTGCACATTCTGGTAAAGTTTTACCAGACTACTACTCAATAATTTCATCCTATATTGACTTTGCTCGACTGCTAATATTGAGGTGGGGGACTACATACTTTATCACTCCATCAAGTTTGATGGTAGTTAACAAACATTTAAACATGTTGCAACCAGTTCTCAGAGGTTATTTATCATCAGCACTTTGACCTATATTGCTGTGACAACATAATGGAAATGCCATATTCCGCCTTTGTTGTAGCCTACTACTGGGATGAGATCATTTTTATTGCATTCACGTGATGCTGTGAGATACAAAATAATCACAGTATAGTATACCAATTTGGTCAACACTCACTAAAAGGGTTTACAATGTACTGTACCTAATGCAGTCATAATATGGCTCTGCCATAACACAATACAGTGGTGGTGTTGCATGGTTACCAAATAAGCAGCATACTGTAGGTGCTTGGATACAATATGTCAGAATATGCAGAAATAATTAACCCTAAATTAACCATTACTATATATAGCGGAAGAAGTCCGATTTTATTCTTCTGTTTTCGGTAAAAACACGAAAAGGCCATTTATGGTTAATGACTCACAGTTTACACATATGACATAAACATTAGGGACTTCCAAGAATTTTAATATTTAAACTCTCGGTTTCTTCAGAATTTTTTTTTCCCTTCTAGAAGCATGTTTGACTTGTGTGCTTTGCCCTTGTACTATTTATTGGAAAATGTTTGTGTTTTGTCTAAGACAACACAGCTTGCAGCTAGATCAGTGTACTGTAAAATATAGTCAAATCAATAATCATAGATGATGAGGGGTTTGATTGATTTAGTTGTGCTGTTGAACAAGTTAAGTGAAAGCTCATAATGGATAGGAAATCTCAGTATGCTGACTATTCCCTTTTTTAATGATTAACTACATTATAAGACAGCAAACAGATTTAGGAAAAGGTTGATCTGATCCAAACGTTGGGCGGGGGTGGGGGGGATTGTTATCTGTAGTCTATATAGCCTAGCATATACCATACTGTGGTGATATGATTTCCAGCATTTGCCGATATGTGTCGTATGTATACGGGTATGATGTTTCCAGAGATGTTGTGGAAGCTAAACGGCATCATAATATTTGGTAAACAGTTAACTTAACCAATACTGTGGAACATGGTCTATCTTATTTGTACTATTATTATATTTTTACAAATAATATGCCATAGTTAACGGCGGCAAAGCCTGCAACCATACAATAGGAGCAGAGTGTAAAAATCCCACGGCTGTGTTTTAGCATTGGTGAATCGTGTTTAATTCGCTACCAAGTCGCTGGGTGGCTGAATTAGTGGGGAGGACTGCGTAGGAGCACTGACTATAGCCAGCTGTTTCACTAATGAATATATGTTTAGGACCATAAATCAAAAAGCATGCTTGTGTTGCTGTTATCCCATGAAAGCAAGTACAGGCGAGGACGTGCCAAAAGCAGAATCTGGTCCACATTTCTCGGCTCCCAGTATAACTGATCCGCCGGTTAATTTTAGACCTGTCAAGCAAAACAAGGTCACCGCAAATGTTGCATCGAGGACACGCTTGGATCTGCCTATTTCTTCTGTTTTTTCATCAATCAAGTTTCCCTTTAGAGCGGGGCTCGGCTCCTGTGAGACTAGTAATGATGGTTTCTCTTCTCCACACAAGGGAGAGGCTGGTACTGCAACCAGCAATTAGGAGGAGCATGGCTCAATCCGCAGGATATGTAAAATTCCCCCCTCTGATTTTTGGCTCTGCGTTATTAAGGTTGGCGTGCATCTGGCGCTGCTATTGCCTGCTTATCATGCGAGTTTTGCACAATAATGATAATTACAGTGGCTGGTTGTGAGAATGTCGGTATGTATGAAAGTGGAATTTCTTTCTAGTTCCGCCTGCCAGCTCTCAATGTGTAGTATGGACTATATGTTTCAGACTGTCAATCCCTGTGGTATTGGCTGGAGATGCAAGAAATGGTGGTGCCGTTGTCAGGCCATGCAAAATGCACACGTTCACCATTGAGGTACCTTTTATGGCAGTTCTCTCTCTCCTTTCCTTCACTGTCTCTTTGATGTCGGTCTCCCAACGTTGCCTTATATAGCTTGCTCCCCCATGTGTTTTGTGAAGCTAATATTTTCTCCTCACAATCTCAGATCTGTGCCTGCCTTATCTTACCATCGTTTCTTCTCTGGCTGTCGGTTATGCTCACACACAACACATCTGTATGCCTTCTTTTTACTTTGGCATTGCTTCGAATCAGCTCTGTGAAATGGAAATGAGGACCCCCCCCCCTCTCTCTTTCACTCTCTTTTTCCACCAGACATAAAAACAAGGCTGTGCATCCAATATTTTTTTTTTATGTCGGCAGGCTGCCAATGCTTAAGTGTGGTAGGGAGAGAGGGAAAATGACCAGAGAAGAAGTGAGAGAATGTGTGTGCCTGGTGATCTTTGGGGTAGGGTTCATGTCGAAGAGGCAAGGTTAAGAGATGAGGCCAGGGCATGATGGTATTGATCCTTTTTCACATATGTAAGCGTTGCTTAGCCCAGTTCTTGTTCCTGCTGAGCCATTAGTCCTGCCTCCTGGCTCAGGAACAGCTGATATGGCAAACTACCCTATGCAAATTAGGAGCCGGGCGGGGAACATTATCCTTTTAAGTGTAGAGCAATCTTTATACTGTAACAACAGAACATTAATACAGCTGACTGGTTCGATCAGTAATACAGTAAATTGTACTTATCCACGGAGCTCTTGGAAATTATATACATGACTTCTATATTTCTTCCTGCTTACGGCCATATATATGGTCGTCTCTGTTGGGCACGTTCAACACAGTATAAAGCTACTTTGCTTGTTGCTACTAATTCCAATCTAAAGTTAGACAGAGCTGCTGGCACGAGCTCTGCTAAAATTAAACATGCCGGCATTAGCGCAACTTTGATTTAGAAGTAGCATTACTCAGCGGTTGTGCTATAGTTTTATTTTTTTTATTTTTTTTGCTAGGTCATAAACAAATTACAGTGGATAAGTGAATGATAGGAGGTAGGGAATTGTACTGCATAAAAACGGTCAGGCTTTTTCAAGAACACTAGAAATATACAGTAATGTTGATTGACTGTTCTGTTGTTTGTCAAGTCTTTTTCCGCTACATGTGAACTCAAAGGGCTCTTGGTGAAGCAAGGAGGTTCTTTTTTTGGGCTGGAGGGAGATGGGTCGCAGGTCTATGGCAGGTGAGTGCCCTTCTCACCCCTCAGGGGTTTGTTTGGTCAGCTGAGGGCATAGGTTCAAATGGATGTGGTGACTTGCGAGTAGGCCATCTGTGCCCTGCCTTTCCACATGAATAATGGCACAATGCCCATGGAGGAGTGTTGTGACTCGAAGTCAAGACCCTGGAGTTTCATCTCGCCTTGTCTAGTATAAATGAATACCTTTTTACTTTATATTAAACTGAGGAATGACTATAAGCACATATAGCATATGTTTAAATGTAGGAACATATAGCATAGGTTTAAATGTAGCAGCATAGGTTTAAAACATAGCATAGGTTTAAAACATAGCATAGGTTTAAAACATAACATACTGTAGGTTTAAATGTAGGAACATAGCATAGGTTAAAATGTAGCAGCATAGGTTTAAAACATAGCATAGGTTTAAATGTAGGAACATAGCATAGGTTTAAATGTAGCAGCATAGGTTTAAAACATAGCATAGGTTTAAATGTAGGAACATGGCATAGGATTACATGTAGATTTCTGGACAAAGCTTGGTTAGTTGTCTACCTTGTCCTGTACATCCAGTCAACACCCAATGGGTTGATTGATGTTTTGGCTGCATGTGCATGTCATCAGATCTTTGGTGATGTATTATGGGATGCTTACACTCGCTCATTTCCGTCTCTCTCTCTCTCTCTCTCTCTCTCTCTTTTTGTTATTGTCAGTTCAAGCTGGGACGTGGCACTGCTCCAGTCACACTGTCTGCAGTTAATCAGCTTCCACACCTACAGTCCAGGACCTGAAGCACTCGGCTCACCATGGCATGACAACAAAGCACCGCAAGAATGTGCGGGACCGGTGCAAAAGCAACTTTATACTCTGGAATTCTCTGTGTTGCGTAAATCACGCTTCCTCTTAACTTTTCAGTCAGGTGTAATATTCTGTAATTTGCTGCCATTGTTCTGGGAATGTGCAGTCTCCAACCCCCTCCCCCTCAGTGTTATAACTTACATAACTGTGAGTGGGAGCAATTTTTCATCTGAGCGCTAATGTTGTTGTCAATCAGACTTTATAGCGGCTGCCACTGCACAGCCTCTGCAGAGACAGAATAAAGCTTTTATCGTCTTGGTTCCCTCGCTCTCTCTCGTTTAAGACGCTTCATTCTCTTGTCTACTCCCCCTCCGCCTCGTTCCTCTCTCTCTCTCATTGTGGCCGCATTCGACGGGAAAGCGTTTTCCAGGGAAGTGTTTACTACGTCGCATTCCCCCCGGAGCAGCGCGTGGTGGAGAGGGAGAGAACAGGCAGATGGGTCAGGTCAACCGAATGCTCCAGCCTGGCCTGCGTTCGACAGGTGTGTGTGTGTGTGTGCGTGCACGCGCGCGCGCTATTATTGGAACCCTGTGACTTCCAAGTGTATTACACAAGTGCTCCTTGTGGGCAGCTACTTAGAAGGCCAACAGCGGGCGGCTCCCATATCCCGGGGCGGAGCCACTCGCAACAGGTGTAGAGGGATAAGGACAGCAAATAGAGGGACAGGAGGTGGAGGCATTATGCGATTACACGCCGAGGTCTGTTTGTGTGACGGAGATCCGGTTTAGCGATGCAGAGCCGAAGCGCTCTTGCGTAGCGTGGCAAAGTCAAGTATGCAAATGACAGGCTGCACGTGATGCGCTGCTCAAACACGTTCTCTCCCCTGTAATCACGGAGTAGCAACGGCCGCCCTGTTCAATATGCCCCTCCCTTTCCATGTTGTCCTCTGTGTGTGTGTGTGTGTGTGTGATCCAATGTCATCCACAGTGATGGACGCTTCTCTGTTGAGCCAGTGGGATGTGTTCAGGAAGGGAGGGGGGAGGGATGGATATTTCTGGTCCAGTGTGAGTTTGAGTAAGTCCGGGCATTGAGCCAAGCATGCCGATGGAGGCAAGGGGTGGGTTGTGGTGCGGTGGTGTAGGGAGAGAAGAAAGAAACCCTTTCGGCTGGCACTCTGTCAGCTCCACTAGCACACAGCTGCTTCTGGAAAATTCTGCACCCTGCCCTACTAAACCACTAGGCATGACATGAATAACAAGAATGGCCTAGCCGTCGACGGCGGATGCTTTTTCTTTGACGTGGGCCTAACAGACTGGTACAAATGCCCTGGCCTTGCACATAGTGGAAAAACCAACAATGAAGGAGAGACCGGAGGGGGCGGCAATGTGGAAATTAAATCCCTGGTTTAGAGGGCTTTGTCTGGGCGAGGACGTGGTTGACACAGACCCTCAGGGCTTTGGAAAAGGCTGTGTAACAAAATGCCAACCACTGTGTTTTTATAGGGATACTTGTTCACCAGCCAGTTACTAATGGGAAAGTAGGAATGCGCTAAATTAGCTTTAGCTAGCTCGGAGCCTACTCATCGTTAGCTAACGGGGCTGTGCGTGGCTGTGGAACACAGTGTACATGTGCTTTCCAACACTCCCAGCAGGCAGCATTGCCCTGCAGATGAGACAGTGCCGCCTCTTATCCATCCACAAGGTTATTAGCCACGTCCAGCCCTCTGCGGCTGCCGTTGACATTTCCCCTGCCCAGCCTGTCTGAACACGTAGGCAGGGTGCGGGGGAGGGGCTGTCTGTAAGCCACGACTGATAAAGAAGTGAGTCATCCGGCTCATCTTGCCTGACAGGCCTGCTATGTGCCCTCACACACCTCACCCCCCCCCCACTAGCGCACAGGGCCTTATGTGTACATCCAACACATGGTGGCTCGCCGTATAAATAGCAGCGGCCGCGTGGCTTGCCGTTGACACCTGACATTTTCATGCCCCAGCAAGCCGCTGATATATTTGGCGCTAGGCGCACATTCTTCTCCGGGGTTTATCCGTCTGCTGGTGTAGAGCCTGCGTACTGTTCCCCCCCCGTGCCTCAGTCACTACTGTGTGCTTGTAACACAACACGAGGCGCTCTGTTCCCCCTATTCATCCTAGCATGCGAGGTGGTGCACTGCACAGGCGCTCTCTCTCTCGCTCCGACGCCCTCCCCTTTGCCCCAGCAACACTCTACAGCTCGTCTCAGAAGCCGACCGTGAAAACAAATGGAAATAAGGCGAAGGCATGAGCGGGGAGCTGCAGCGATGGCAAAGAAGGGAGATGGTGTTTGTTGAGGCAGGGTGCTTCCTGGCTCTCTGCCAACTTCCAACTGCAGTTGCCAAGGAAACGGGGAGCGAAAGTACAACCGTGTCAGTAGAAGACCTTGTGTATTAGCACACTGCAATGTTCTGAAAATGTCTTGAGCCTACACTTCCAGTAGCAGCCATTTAATCCCCACTGCACAAGATTGTGCAAACTATCGCAACACCTAAAATGGTCTTTGCAGAGTGTGCAATCAAAAGACTATTGGAGATAATTTTTTGAGCAGTTAGGGAAAAATACAGGCCTAATTTCCTCAGTTTGTTTTGCTGGACGTTATTGTGTCGGCTATAAGTGCTGGCTTTTGACATGTGTGTTGGATACTATTAAACATGTTACAGATGAAAACCACAATTCTATAAGACCATTATCCAGTATCATGCAGACATATGTTATGCTAAGTAGTTTGAAGTTGCAAACATAAGTGATGTGCTGCCTCCTGCATGACAAGTACACTTTATATGCGTGCTAACACTGTAGCAATATATGCCATTAAATGATGCTGGTACATAAATATAGTCACGTTTTCCCTCTGGCAAAGGTACAGTCTATCACTCCAGTACATCCTGTTCCTGTAACGGTATGTAACAGTGATTCTTCTCATAGTAATGTTGATGTGTGCAGTTGTAATATTAATTTCCTTTATCATGGTTATTCTTGGCTTCTGCTGTGTATTAGAATCCTATATGTGAAGTAAAATAATTGACTAAATATCAAATAAATACAGAGTGATATAATAATGCATTCTAATGCATGTACAGTTTGATAAGAATACAACTCATTGTATAGCTTGTTCTCTGATATGTAGTTTGTCATCAGAGTGTATGCCTAATGTAAATAACTACATGTACAAGGTAGATAACACGGCGGATTAAACAGTTGTTGCCTTCTGCCCATGCGGCTCCGTGGCATGGCTTTGTAAGCAGTCAAATATGTTCGCATGGCTCAAGGACAGCAAAAGGGCAACCTTGCCAGCCACGCCTTGCCTGGCACTCTTATCCAAGCCTGGCTTTGTCTGTGCTTGTATCACTGGAGGAGAAAAGGGGTGTGCCAGCTATAGCGCTTTCTGTAGTGCTTTCTAGAACCATATCTTTCTGCGCTTGTGCCTTTGAGTGGTCTAACAGCTGCTACTGCAGTGTCTGCTTGCTGGGGGATGCAATTGAAACTGCTGATGTGTCCTGTTATTTTGGGCTGTGTGGTGCCCAGGGGGAGGAAGGGAGATGTGAGGAATTTGGAGCGGAGATGGGGTAAGAGTGGTGGGGGAGGGGTTGTACCCTGAGGGAACGTTAGCTGAGAGTTCCTCCCTGAACGCAACGTGACCCGTGGCGCTATGACTGTACTGCTGGGCTGTGGAATGGCCGGTGCTACTAGCCAGGGAGATGGGCGTGGACATGCTTTGAGTGTCATATGACTGGCTGTATGTTAGTCGGATGAGATGTTTACTTGTAATATCACACTCCTGGATAGTTCAGATGAGAATGTGGATCGCAAAGTTTGCTGCCTTCACTCTAGTTTTGACAATTTCCCCCTTTTACTGCTGCGCTCTCATTTATTTTCCTCAGAATATCATTATTATTATTAATGATTCACGAATACCGGTAGGGACAGGATATATTTTCTTTTGGCACTTGCTCTTTAATCTTGACAATTTGCAATGGTGGAAGTATGATTTATGTACACTTGGACACTGTCGTGTGTGCGTGTGTGTGTGTGTGTGTGTGTGTGTGTGAAGTTCTAATTCACTGTGGAAGAGTCCACGAGTACAGATTATACATTGATTGTGAAGATTGTGGCAGAAGTATACACAATGTATACTTTGTACTTCAAACTACCTTTATCCTGCATATTTGAAAGCACATTGTGATCCCAAGTCACCTGTGACCTGGCCAAGACTGCATCACAGTTTGCATACAGACATAGGCACATTTAATCATAATGGGAGTATAATAATATATAAAGACTCTTATTTTTTAAATAGTGTGTGTTACATAGTAACAAACATACTGTGTAAGTTAATTAGACTGCATTCACTCATAGTTACCTGTACTTCACCAGAGAAGCTTGTCTTTGTACGATATGACACTACATTAATTAAGACATACTCCTAAATTTTTCCGTAAACCGGAAGTAACGTTTATGCCCTGTGCAATATTCCAGTGTACAGTGTTTTGCAATGTACACGTTTATACACCTGATAGTCAATTGCTTTGTCATCATTTGTGATCTTAAAGGAATTTAACAGCAACATGTTTGAAGTAGACTAGCTGCATTGAGTCACTAACAATCTTTGACGTCTGGATTTAGAAAATGTCCGTTTGTGGCAGAAAATGGGCATTGGGAAATGCTGATATCATCCTCAGTATACACTTGACACTTTCAGCAGCAATCAGGTCATATGCTGATCTGATATATGTTGTACCCTGATTTAGTGATTGTAAATGCCCTTATTCTTAGTTTATTATACGCTATTTGCACATTCATGTATGGGTATAACAAAGCTTTTGAGGCACTTCACATTGCCTGTCAATGACAGTTGAATACAAGATACTATTAGACAACATTGCTTCAGTTGCTCTGAACTCCTATTCAAATGACCTGCAGACAAAGGCCCTACCCAGCCTGCTTTGTTATTTTAGCGTCCATGTGACCAGCGCTTTACGCCTCAGGCCAGCCCCCTCCATTATCCAACACAGGGAGTCTGTCACCAGAAAAACAAAGGTCAGTGTACCATGTCGTCACATTTGTAACTCACAGGACGCATCTTAAAAAAGGATGGTGGGTGGAGGAGCAATCACAAACAAACACCCTTTTGTTTCTGGTAAAACAAGATGCCTTTGTTGTTGTGCTCATGGCTGTGATGTCATAATCATGGTTCACCCTTTATATGGCCGCTGGGCTGTTCATAGCTGATGCTCACATAGCTCTGCACACACACACACGTGCGCGCACACAGGGACATTTGTCTATTATCACATTCCTCTCATGCTTCCCAGGAGTAGAGGTGGAAACATACACCTGCTAAAGAGTAGTGCTTGCTATAACTGCAAGTGGCACCATGTTATAGAGGCCACCAAACATAAAAGTAGGGCCTTAACAGAATCATAATTATGTCATGTGAGAATAGAAATACATGTATGTGTACCATATGACATACAAAGGAAAGGGATAACCTGCGAACTCAACCTAGTGCAGCTTTGATGATGTAAATGATGCAATTCTCATGATAGATGCGTCAGACGTTGGCCTTGGGCTGCTCTGAATGTTCAACTCTCAGAGGGCCTTGCAGGCTAAACGGGCTGAAGCAGCCCCCATCAATACAGAACCAGGCAACAAGCTGGATCACCACGATCAAGGCCATTCATCTTAGCCTCATTGCAAGGTGACAGGCCTGGATTTAAACAACGAACAGAAAAGCTCTGTAGCCATGGTTAATCTTCATCCTCCTGTGATAAAACAACGCGCTGTGTCTATTGCGCAATGCCTTGACCTTTTGTGTTATCCACACACAAGCTTGCATTGAAGAAAAACAAATATCTTTGATAAAATGAATGCTGAACCCCCCCCCCCCCCCAATAATGATTTATCCATATCACTTTTACAGACTAAGACCAGGCGTGTTTTATTTACACCGCAATCACTGTAATGTGTTTGGAATTGCATTCATAGCCAGCAGTCGATGGCTGGCACCGTTGTTTGTAGCCGTTCATAGCAGGCGGTATGGCCAGTATGAATAGAAATGGTAGGCAGGAGTACATGTTTTAAAACGGCAGTCAACTGTCTGCTGTCACCCTAGGGTAGGTAGCAGCGCATGCTCACATATGACGGGTGACTGGCGTCATATGTGTGGCACTGGCAGCTGTGTTTGGCACGTCCAACAATATGTCTTCACTACAATTAATATTTGGAGAAGGTTAGTCACATTTCCTAAAGGGTGCGGGCGGGTTTTATGTTTCACAACCCAGACTATAATAAGCTCTTGTAAATATATTACTGCCAGGCCAGAATATAGCCTATGACAGCGCTGTAATACTCGCCCTTTTGTGACCTTTGCCCCCTAGAATGATGTATAATGTAATGAATGTTCATTGTGTAACAGAAACAAAAATTTTTATTAAAAATTAATTAAATACATTTAAAACATAATTAGTTAGTCTAAATCCCAAACGTATAATTATGTCTGATTTGAAAATATTTAAAAAATGTATACTAGTTCATGCAATACCTATCACAACTTATATCATAATCACAACAGATCACAAAAGCTGTATATTCCATATGGCAATGGTGTTTTTCTTCACTACGACACTTATGTGAACAGGCTCAACACTACCAGCATTCCTATTATAACAGTTTCTGGTAAGAATGAGCTATTGTTGTTCAGTTCTCCTGGCATCTAGACAGCATCGAAGCGGCACCAGAGAGGTAGCAGATAGCAGCAAAACACCAAAATGGCATTTGCAATTGTGTCTAAAACTCCAAGCCAAGGAAGCAGGGGCATGATCGTAATAAGTAGGCTGGCACTTTGTCACACTGGCCCTTAGCCTGGGTCCCTGCTAGGCGCCAGTGAGCTTGTCAACTCAATTTGGACCTCCTTATATATGACGGATCGGCATAACAACCAGGGCTTCCTGGAGAGATATATATGTATGTGTATGTATATGTATGTGTATATATGTGTATATATATGTATGTATGTGTATATGTATGTATGTATGTATGTATGTGTATATATATATGTATGTGTATATATATGTATGTATGTGTAAGTATGTGTATGTATGTGTGTATATATATATATATATATGTGTATGTATGTGTGTGTATATATATGTGTGTATATATATATATATATATATATATATATGTATGTGTGTGTGTATATGTATATATATATATATATATGTATGTGTGTATGTATGTATATGTATGTATATGTGTATGTATATATATATATGTAACACCTGCGACGGCTGGGCCGAGCGCCCGCCTCCCTCGATCCTCCTCCCCGGCGTTCTGACCACAATCCCGCTAGCTGCCCATCTCCTGCCACGCCTGCCACACGTGCAGGAGGGTGCAATC
>JAODVN010000001.1:178529-190563 GCA_025434125.1 Chologaster cornuta
TTTAATTCACTTTAAAGTTACCGTGAGTCGTGTAATCGTTTAGCTTGTAGAGTCCGTTCAAAGACGTAATATTCTCTCTGGTCCGTTTCTGGTCCGTAGCTGAACGGGAAGTCGATCAAATCTGCCCCATATCATCTAACAGAGGGGAGGTAACAGAGGGTATGTATAAGTATGCAGCTCTAAAGTGGCACTGTGTGAAACATCTGGTAATATCCGACCAGAATGATATTGTTGTCACTGTTAAATCACTGTTGTGACTTGTGAGGAATAACTTTCAGCAGACTTAACAATTCCACATTGTTTGGTTGTGAATCTGATAACAGAATCGGAGAAAGCATGCATGCAAGATGGGCACTGGGTCGAGACCCACCTTAAGTCAGATCTGCCCCCTCTGGCCAAAACATTGTCTACTGGCCGGCTGCCATTTCCCAGCAAGGACACAATTTATCATTGTGATAGTTCCCTTCTTGATTGTAAATTCAACTGTATTTAATTTGAACTCATTTAAAAGGTAATGATCTCACCCCACTTGTGTTTCTCTCACCAGACAATGAATGACTTCGACTATCTAAAGCTTCTGGGCAAAGGGACCTTTGGGAAAGTGATTTTAGTGAAAGAGAAGGCCAGCGGCACGTACTATGCCATGAAGATCCTGAAGAAGGAAGTCATTATAGCCAAGGTCCCTTGTCTTGTTATCTTTACATGTAAAGCCTTTTCTTGCTTCTGTGTACAGATACAATGTATGTACTGGTGGTATACCGTATTTGTTAACGCCAGCTTGAATGGTCCAGAATATTAAATAGGCCTTTTTTAAATATGGGTCATTAATAAGGAAATGGCCAAAATGTTAAAAATTGTATTGTATTATTTCAGACATGGTAAAGTTGACTTTACTACATATATTAGCTTTACAGCACCACCCTTTGAATGTATAGTCCTGCATGATTTTCTTCAGAATTTTTGCATCTAGACTCATTTATTTATCTCTTTTTTTTTTTTTTCAGGATGAAGTTGCTCACACACTTACAGAAAGTAGGGTATTAAAAAACACCCGGCATCCATTCCTAACTGTGAGTATTACACTACCATGGTAAATTGATTACTGTGTGGTTGCTAGGGTACACCATTCACATATAGACCACATTTCATGGTAAGTATTGCTGATTTCTAATCTTGTTTTGTAGTCTCTGAAGTACTCGTTCCAGACAAAGGATCGGCTGTGCTTTGTTATGGAGTACGTGAATGGGGGAGAGGTAATGTTCTTTAACACGGTGTTTATCTAGTGATTTAAATAACATTTTAATTGTTGTTGCAATTGGTGTATGAGTGACCTTTCTATAAAGTTAAAGTTAGACATTAAGATGCAAAGCAGCAATGGTTTTGCTCCTTTGGTTATACTTCCCCTAAAGAAAGTGATGTAATCTTGATACTAAAAAAAGCAACGGATCTATTTCTGCGAGTCAGGTAATGTTGATAAGAAATTGTTTCAAATATTTATAGAATAATGGATCTTAAAACGTAAAGGTAATCTCCTCGATGCTGTAATCGATTGCAGTCTGTGTTGGCAATAAGATAACTTTAACATGACACCGAACAGATTGTTAAAGCCATGTAAAAAGGCAATGAGCTCAGACGTCACAGCACATGCGCTGATGTTTTCTTTCCGGCAGCTTTTTTTCCACCTGTCGAGAGAACGCGTGTTCTCAGAGGACCGCACCCGCTTCTATGGCGCTGAGATCGTCTCTGCTCTAGACTACCTGCATTCTGCTAAGATTGTCTACCGTGACCTGAAGGTACCCTAGACCAGGGCTCCTCAAGCCGAGGGGTCATGACCCATCGATCGATAGTAAGACACTGATAGGGTGTACAGGGTCTGATTTAAATAATGATACAATCAGTACAGTATTACTAATAATAAAATAAACACATATTTATTATGTTTCAATATAGTTTGAGTAACTGTATGTTTAATTATGTTATACTATTTAAAACAGTAGATCTCTTGTTTTCTCAGCTGGAAAACCTCATGTTAGACAAAGACGGACACATCAAGATTACTGATTTTGGCCTCTGCAAAGAGGGCATCACTGACACTGCCACCATGAAGACGTTTTGTGGGACACCAGAGTACCTGGCTCCTGAGGTCAGAGACCATACCTGTTGGTTCCCTTAAAACCACCATGATGTGACTATTGGCATTATTATCCTGAATGGGTTCATGGGCCCTGGTCTCAAATACCAAAGAAAGATACATTGTCCACAAGACCACAGTGAGATTTCAGAGCCACCAAAACAAAGATTCAGTCCCTATCCAATTGGGATGTTTGTTGGTGTGTTTCATGAAAGCAGCTGTTAAATAACCAGGCGTAACCAGACCATATTCACTTTGGCCACGCTCCACTGGGAAATGTTAACAGTTGTTTCCTCCTGGTTCATTTTGAAACTACTGGACAGCACTGAGCCAATTGGCGTTGCTACAACTGTTTTTATGTCCTTATCTAGCTCTGCCAGCATTTAGAAACATGCTTGACCTTAACAGCATCTCTCTACCCCACCCTGATTGGACCGCCAGCAGGGTGGCTGTGAGAACACTGATGTGAACAGGGGTTCAGTAATCTCAGCTAAATATATTGAGGAATCGCCTGGCGGAGCCATAACCATCACAATGTAGTGTGGACTATGTATGCTCTTAACATGTCAACCTTTTCCATACTGAATTAAATGGGCTTCCTTCTCAGGTGCTGGAGGACAACGACTATGGCCGGGCGGTGGACTGGTGGGGTCTGGGCGTGGTCACGTACGAGATGATGTGCGGCCGCCTGCCCTTCTACAACCAGGACCACGAGAAGCTGTTTGAGCTCATCCTCATGGAGGAGATAAAGTTCCCACGAACCCTATCGTCCGATGCAAAGTCCCTGCTGTCAGGCCTGCTCATCAAAGACCCCAACAAACGGTACGGACGGAGCCTTTCGTGCTCTGCATTCACTCACGTAATCTGTAATGAAGAGTTATCCATAAACGTACGGATGCACCATACTAAGCAGTGCCTACCTACAGAAATTGACTACGGTGTAGCCAGCAGTTCAAGTGAGAGCATAGACAGGACCGTACGAAGATACTTTAACACTGACGTGACGTTACTTTGCCTGTTTACAACTCTGCCGTTGCATTTTCCTCTTTAAAGGTGTAGTCAGCTATTGCAAGCTAAAGTGAAGACACCTTTTTGTCATATTAAAACAAATATATCTCCTCATTTCGCTATCTTACCGTTCTCTTAGCGTGTAAAAAAAAGATCATATACTTTCACACAGCCCTGGCTCCGTAAATAGGAACATAAATTGTTGAACACTGTTCCTATCAACAAATCCGAGGTACTACGCTTTGCTTCACTATGTATTTTGATGTGTGAGGTGAATGATACTGCAGGCGTTCTCGAGAATGACTGACTGACGCTGCCTAGGTATACTTAGCAACTGTAAGCTAATACATACATGCATTTTTTTTTGTCAAATTCACAAAATATCTACACGTAGTCCGCTAGCTCACCATCCCCCTAAGTTGAAGAAAAGAATCCTATACTTCTACATAGCCCTGGCGCCATAAATGGAAAGACTACACACAACAACAATATCATGTCCTTCTCAGTGTTATTCCAGTGTGTGTGCTTCTGAGAGAGCACCCCCTGGTATTGAAGGGAGAGGTGTTTTAATTTAGCTAGCGCTCTCGAAAATGACATACTACTATACCTTTTAAGGGATACTATAGAATACTAGAATACTATAGCAGTTTATATTAGGATGTTAATGAATTGACTGGACATACTCACAAGTAACTTGTAGGAGTGGCGCTTGTGAAATTAAGCCTTTTATGCTGTACATAGCTTCCAGCTATTCTCAGTTGCAAAACTGATAAATGACATTTCTCCATGATTCTAAACATTTAAATGGCTGTGTGTGTGTAATGTGTATGCAAATGTAGAGTATACACTTTACTGTATGCGTTTGCTTAAATTCCTGGTAAGCCCTAAATATACAGCATTGTGTCAGCAGCTGGTCTAAACTTTCCACCCCAGTCATCACGAGGGACTCCCAGAAAAGCAGCTTGTGCAGCCGAAGAGAACAAACGCGTTCACCCCCACAGTTATTTGTGGATATTCCTGTGGAAGTAGTTCACATTTTGATGTAACATGAACGTCTGTGCTGTCATTGTGGCAGGCTGGGCGGTGGCCCCGATGATGCCAAGGAGATCATGCGCCACAGCTTCTTCACCGCAGTGGACTGGCAGGACGTCTACGACAAGAAGGTGAGCGCACTAACGATCCCGCTAAGCGCTGCCACGCTACCATGTTCCTATGCTGGAGTTAGTGCGTCACAGTACAGGTAGGAATACAGTGAGTGGTAGATCAAGAGATTAGTTCTCTACACTGGCCTGGGAACGCCTCGGATCCCCCAGTCAGAGCTTGTTAATGTGGCTCGGGAAAGGGGATTTTGTGGTCCCTTGCTGGAGCTGCTGCCCCTGCGACCCGACTACGGATAAGCAGATGGGGATGTACGGCTGGATGGATGGCTGGAATTAGAAGAGCTATTGTAACGATACCAACTCACCGCTCCTATTTTGAACTCTACTTTAACAATTAGATTGGTTTCCAACTCTGTTTTCCACCCCACACACATTTAAGCCAAATTGTCCCCAGATTCTTTCTAGTATAATATAATCTGGCCCACAAGACTAGCTATACAGTGGAATCTGCCTTATAGTTATTTATCTGCTATTTACTGTACACCAGAATTAAGGAGATCTTTCTACTAAGCAGATGCCATAAAAACCCCTGATCAGCTTGAAACTGCTGATTTGGTTAAGACGGACCTTCCTGTTTTCGTGAGCTAATTGTAAGCTAATACACTTAATAACACTAAATATCTCCTTGCATTTTGCTATCTTGCCAGTCTCTGAAAGAATAATACGGTACTTCTACGCTTCCCTGGCTTTGTAAATATGAACAAACAAAGTGCTATGCTAGGCATTATAATGCGTTCCACATGTGGGGCGGAGCTTCTGAGGGACTAACCATTCTCCTGTCTCCTTCAGCTGGTCCCACCATTCATGCCGCAGGTTTCCTCAGAAACAGACACCCGCTATTTTGATGAGGAGTTCACGGCACAGACCATCACCATCACCCCTCCGGAGAAATGTGAGCCATGTTCATGAACCTACTGACATGACAACTTAATGTAACATTGTGAGCGTCAATAGATTAAATCAAATAAAAAATGAAAGAACCCTGCAAACACATTTAGCAACTTGGCGCAAAATGATGCTGGTGAACGCAGCCCTAACCTGCTGCTTCTTCTCCCTAAAAGTTGATGAAGACGGGATGGATGCAGCAGACAGTGAGCGGAGGCCTCATTTCCCACAGTTCTCCTACTCAGCCAGTGGCCGTGAGTGAGCTCTCCAGCTCGGATGGTCAGCAACTATCGTCCCCATTTGTGGCCATTTTGAGGAAAACACGTAGCCATTTTAGGAAGAAAAAAAGTCTCTCCTCTTTTTCTCCTTCCCTGCCTCTAAGCAGATGGGGAGAGTTCTTTTTGGGGACTTTAAAAGAGGTTTTGCACAGTGGGATAGACTGAAATGGGTCTGCCCACATTAAAAAAAACAAGTCTCCATTTCAGTGATATTTACTTCAGAAGGCAATGTTTTTTTTTTTTTTTTTTTCTGACCATCAGTATTAAGTTCAGGTTGTGTTCTTGTTTAAATGTTTTTGATTATTCTCCTTCCCTTTTTTATTTTTTACTTTTTGCACTTGGTTTTCAAAAGCCGCTTTAGGGAACAAAAACCAAAAATGTTGCCTTACGTGTGCAGATGTATTCGTATCATAGCGACAGGGTGTTTTTTGGGTGGGTGGGTGGTGGGGGTTGGTCATTCTTAGTTGAGTTGAGGATATGTGCATGGCTTGTGGTAAAAATAAGAAAAAAAAATAGATATTTTTTTTGTCTCATCCGTCGCCATGGTAACACACATTCCCCACTCAGATGGCAACGGGAACCACTGTCTGTTTACTTTTAAAAGGAGAGAGAAAAAGTTATCCTTTATAGCATTCCTTTCATTATTGCACTGCTATTTCTTTTGCTGTTTTGATTTCCGTAGTTTTTTTCCCCAAATTTTTGTTGGAACAGAAACACTAAACTGCCAGATACATCATGGTTCACTCAGGCGCCACAGAGCACAACCGCTTCTCAACTCAGCTTCACTCACCAGGCAGGAAAGCACGAGCCCCTAACACACTTGTTTCATCAGTGTCCTTTTCTACGTCTGTTTATTTTCCTGTAAACCCCTTTTCCTCAAGGTAGCTGTAGATTTAGTGTTTGGATGTTTACATTGAAAAACGTAGCTTACTGTATGTGGGACATATGCTGTCATAGCACACACACACACACTGACACAAATTTGCAATGCAAACAGGCCGTGAGAGCTGTGTACAAGGAGCATGGCAGACTTTTCATCAGTATTAGTGTAAAGATATTTTGCACACGTGAACACTAACCTACCAGACAGCCGTGAGTCACAGCTGACTGGAAATCAGTAATCAAATGTAAACTGAACTGCTCACACACATAATCTCTGCATCCAGGAGGTTAGACCACCTGAGAATCAGTATTTTCCCCCCACAGGAAGTTAAAGACCCCAACATGAATACACACGCGCGCGCAACCATTTCAACCTCAAGTGACTGTATCAGTAAATACCAGACCATGAACCAGACGATGTGATGACTGTGGGAGGTTGGTAGTTAAGGAGACTGTATGAGGGACAGGGAGTGATGCCCCCCACCCACCAGTACACACCTTGTAGCGCCCTGCTGTGTGTGCTGTTCGGAGGATGCCACCTTTTGTCATGTAAATATGCAATGCCTTTTTCTTGTTTGTTCGTGGCATTTTGACCAGATGTGAACATTCTTCTGTGACTGTGTTTCAAGCTTGCTGAAGAGAAGAGAGACAAAGCAAGAGGAACGACTTTAAACTGCATTTAATACAACTTAAAACATGTCCTTCAGCAGCCCCTTAACCGTTTTGAAAATGATGTTTTCACGGAGACGGACCACACCTTTCTGCCAGCCGCGGACTAAGCAGGTGGTCCGTAACCTCATCATTCCTCGTTTGTGAGCGGAAGTGACTAGTGGAGCATCAGACACCCCCTCCCGTCCGTGCATACTGTTGGATAAAAAACAAGTTAAGCGGGACTATGGTCACGATGTTTGCAGTGCTGGTTTCATCCTATTTTGTACCATAGTAATTTGTTTGTCATTCTAGGCTATGTTACCCAGTATGTTGACACCTCTTGAAGGTTGCTGATGGATGCATTAACTAATTCTTTTTACTTTTTATGATTTGCTTGTTTTCTTACCAAAACATTAGGGCAAGAACCCAATAGGGGGCTTCCATTGACGTGGTAGTATTTATTTTGAATTAAATTAAAAGACATTTCAGGGTTTTTTTGGTGTGGTAAATCTTTATTGTTGGTTGTCAAAACAGAATGGTGGAATGGAAGTTGTTTTAAGTACTAAAACTGAATATGGTATAAATTTGAATGATCTAAATTTGTTTTTTTACATCTGCAATGTTAAAGTATTTCAAAGTGTTAACCTATTAATGAAGTGCAGTTTGTTTGAATTAATCAGGTATTTAAGTGGTGGTGTTTCAGAAATAAACGCCAAGACATAGGCAAGAACAGGTCAGGCTTTTATTTGAACAGTAAAAACGATTTATTGCTGTTGTACATTGAACAAAAAAGGATCGTTAAATTCTGAGATAAGTGGCGGATTACTTACAGATAAAATAATGAGTTTTCCACTACGGTGTTTACATGACAACAGCACAATTTTTACAAGAAAATCCAGCTCAAAAATAGGCTGAAAACTAAATTATTTGTGCATTCTGAGATAAATAATGCACTCTACCCCCTGTTCACTCATATGTACTACACATATTCAAGTCTGTAGCCAACATGGCTTAGGCTGCAAAGCAAAATTGATCATTTACATATGGAAATAGAATTAAGACTAACTTTGTTAGCTGTCACACTTGTATTAGGCCTTTGAAAAACATGGTGTCTTCCTGCACAAATCCCTTCATAGGGAAACACTGCAGCCCTTATAATTGCATACAGAATGACAACTGTAAATGCTTAATTTCAACCAATTACTCCTATTTGATTGTAACAACCTAGAGACTTTCTAAACTTGAACAATGTCTTACAACAGTTACTTGGACCACAACCCATTAGAGGTTTGTGAATATGGTCACTGTATATCAGCTTTACCTAGGCATAAGATCTTCATCTTATCTTCACTCTTGTAAAGCAGGGGGCCAGTCGACGTCCACAGACTGAGATAGGAAAACATTGATATTCACTTTACATCGTGCATCTGTATCAGCATTAACTGTATACCACATTACCTTTGAACAGTCAGAATGTCCCATGTAAGAACTAAATCACAGCAGTTGTTTATAGGTACCAATATTTATCAAAACAAAAACACCTCCCTTCAATGTCGTAGGTGCTCCCTCAAGCTCCACCCACACATTGAAACCAGGAGGATATGCAGTATTTGGTGAATTTGACAGTATGAGCTTGCGCTCCTGTCACCAGCAAACTTAACGTAAGCTGGTTAATCATTTCCCCTTTCATTTTGACTCCGCCCTCCCCAAGAGCCCAGACAGCTACCTCAACATCTAGCTCCAGTATATCCGTGTCCGTCTTCATTAGCTGGCAGAGGTTGGGTTTGGTGCGACCAAAGTCTCCATGGACAAACTCCTTGATGTACCTGGGCATCGTGGTGTTGAGGATCATTTCTGGGAGAATATAATGGTGATGCTACCACGCCCCTCCCACCACCCATGATACTAAATGTTGTTAATGGAAACGCATATCAGACTGTAGCGTCACCATCCATTGCCTGTATACATTACAGTGATTGTGTGTTAAAGAATACGTCCCAGCCTGGGTCTTCAGCCCCAGGTAGAAGTGATGTGGGTCCAGGAAGCGCGTGCTCATGTTGTGGATAATGCGCGGTCTGACGGCTAACGCCCGCCGGTGCAACACTCTCAGCGGAGTCTTCTGGTCCAGCGTCAGCTCCTACAGGCCAACACAGGTATTACAACAGGACAGGATCCTCTGCTGTGTTGGAGCGTTGTTTACTGCTGCAGTGCTTTCAAAATGGACTACCGACTTTTAGAGAGCAGCAGATCATCTATCTACAACGATCACAGGTGGTATGAAGCTACCTTGACTCACTTCTGTGGAAAAGATTCCTCCTTTAATAGAAATATTTAGCTTGGTTTACTTGGTTATTATTAACACTAATACAATAACTACTTGGAAACCCCCAGAAACGATGGGCGTCATTGAGAATACAGATGAAAACGCGTCTTACTTTGATATCATTGATGAAGGCGATGTCTTCCTGCTGAATGGCCTTCTGAGTCCAAATGAGGGCCGTGTACGACTTGGTCTTCTCCTCTTCGCCCTCCTTCATACGGCTCATGCAGTCTCTGGAACACAAACGGCATGTTCTCATCCAGCAGCATTCATCAATATAGCTCCATACTGTTAAGGTTTGGTACGTCCAGGGTTGGGAAGTAACTCATGACAAGTAATTAGTTACTTGTAATCTGAATAGGAAAACTAAGTATAATCAATTACAGTTACCTAATTAAAATGGTGGAATCAGATTTTTTTTTTATTAGATGATTACTTCCTATACTACTCTCAAATATGAAAGTGAAGTTTCCAGAAGAAAAATGCATTAAACAATCTGATCTCTTATTAACCTTTCATTAATGCCAATAGATAATGGAAATAAAGTCCTACCTCCTGTGCCACGTAAACAGTCACAAAAATAGATTTGGCGTGCCAATGCAGTAAATTGCCAATTAAGTAATCAGATTGTTACTAAATTTAGATCATCCAAAAATGATGTTACTGATAAGAATTGTATATTCTGAAAACTAGTAACTAAAAGATTATTTAAAAAGTAACCTACCCAACACTGGTTACATCTTAACCTTGAGCTACAAAACATAATTCACCGTGAGAACCACACAGTGCAATTATATATGGTGTGGTCTAACATTCAGATATTTTCAGGTCATTTCTCACCTAGTGACAACCTGGAGATCTCTCACTGCAATTTTGTCTGTTGACTTGTTTATGACCTGCAACACAGGCAAAACAAGATGGAGGTGCACTTGTGAATTTGAAGATTAACATGGTAGGGCAAGTCATTCTTCAGAACGCTTGCTACTTCAAACGAATCGAAAACACCCTTTTCTCTTCAATGCCATAGGGTGCTCCCGTAGACACTCTACCCCACACATTGGACGCACATTGAGAAGGCTAGGACATTGTGTTATGCAATCTGCACCACTTTGTTTTCCCAGAGCCCTAGACAATGTAGAAGTACGTGAATTGTTTTTCAGCATACGATCAGCAATTATAAGATAGTGGACCAAAGAGTCTTACAATCCTTTACCAACTTTGCAACTATACCAATACTTTTACTGAGAGAGGGAATAAGCAGTGGAACACCTAGCACCAAGAAATGTATTAGACCCAAAGAAGAATAGATATACAGTATCTTACAAAAGTGAGTACACCCCTCACATATTTGCAAATGTGTGAGCATATCTTTTCTTGTTACAACAATGAAGAAATTACACTTTCCTGCAATGTAAAGCAGTAATTGTACAGCTTGTAGAACAGTGTAAATTTGCTGTCCCTTCAGAATAACACAACACACAGCCATTAATGTCTAAATCGCAGGCAACAAAAGAGAGTAAACCTAAGTGAAAATGTCCAAACTGGGCCCAAAGTGTCAATATTTTGTTTGGCCACCATCATTTTCCAGTACTGCCTTAACCCGCTTGGGCATGGAGTTTACCAGAGCTTTACAGGATGCCACTAGAGTCTTCTTCCACTCCTCCATGACAACTTCACAGAGCTGTTGGATGTTGGAGACCTTGCGCTCCTCCACCTTCTGTTTGAGGATGCCCCACAGATGTTCAATAGGGGTTAGGTCTGGAGACATGCTTGGCCAGTCCATCAACTTTACTCTACGATTCTTTCTTTTGTGAGATACTGTATGGCTTCAATGATATCTGGCCTATGCAAAATGCCATAAAAAATAAATCTATCGTGTGCTGCGTGACATGGCATTCAAAAGTTACTTAAATAGGCCAATAGAAGCCATTTAAAGTGTCAATTCACGGGAGAAATTAAATGTTATAGTTAGCAAGTAGGTTTGTGGGTAACTAGTTAGTTAAACAATTAAACACTGGGACCATCGCTAGCTTGCACCATAAATACTAGTTGGTTAATCTTATTATTTTATTATTTATTAAGTAGTTCAGTCAATATTTCCTGCCTTAGCATGCACATGAAACACGCAAAACAATCTGCTGACACTGCCAGTGGAGTTGGTAGAGCATGATTTTCCTTGACATTTTCTGGTTCCTATTAAGTAGGGAGCAGAGGCAACTCTAAAAGCAGTATACTTTGATGTTGCCACTACAGTAGCTCCGATCGCAGAAGACAACTTGGAGTGGAGTTTAAATTTGCAGCACAGCATCATGCATTATTAAAGAAAAACATCTGGATTCACAACCTGTCTGTTTTCGATTTATTTAACCTTACAATACAATTGCATTTAATATCGTTAAACATAAAAAGTCAGACTACCGTTCCTGTTTGTTTGTTCAGCTTTGTTTAAGTTAGGCTAAATATAATTTTGCTATAGGCTAAACTAGCTATGGAAGTACGGTTGGCCTAAGTTATAATTATTAAATGATTAAGAGGGGAACCACCACCCAAGTCTGCCACTCCTTTGGCACTGTCTCCGACGTACCCCACGATGTTGAAGAGGCGTGTCATCCCCTGTGATCCCCCATAAGCCTCCAGCTCTGTCTCGATCGCAGAGAGCATGTTAGTCGGATTCAGGAGTTCCTCAAAGTGTTCCTTCCACCGCCCAATTACCTCCTCA
>JAODVN010000001.1:216081-227494 GCA_025434125.1 Chologaster cornuta
AACTTTTTTATCTACGAAAAAATATTGAGCTCAAATTTGAATTTTGACCTGTAATCCAAAATTAATGTTCTCTGCCTTTGCATTGTCTGCAAAATTATAATGGGTCATGTCAAGGCAAAAGGCATTAAGTTCCGTTTGATCGTTCACTTGGTTGCTCATCACTGTATAAAATCATAGGATATGATACATATATAAGATCATGGCTCAGTTTTTTTGATGTGCAATTTAATAAATCATAGTTTGATCCTTATTAAAATTACTTATGATTAATTGAATAAATCCCAATTTTAATAATACTTTTTTTTAAATGAAGATGACAATAATTGGGGCATAATCTAACCTGCACAAGACAAATTGCACAATTAAAAATATGTATAGTTCCGTTTTTCACTTCCTGTTCACAAAGCATACAGTACACCTGAATGAATGTCAGAGCAGGATTACTAGATGGATTTATGTCATGGGTTTATCGTGTTGCAAGCATAGGTTGCACGCTAGCGAATGCTGAAAAGTAATATTGTGGATTTTACTTCTCAAAGTATGTTTGCGATCAATTTTTATCAGGTCATAAGAAAGGGTAGACTATTTTTATTTATTTATTATGCATTGCTGCTGAGATTGTGTGTGTGTGTGTAAAATCTTACTATTGGAGGTGTGTCATGTCTATGCGAGCCATCCCACTCACGCTACAGAAGCCGTACAGTATCCTTATCCAGTATCCCTGTCAGTGTGAGGCTGTCACTGACTAGCCTGAATTACACATCTGCATTGTAAATCATATAATTAAGATTATAGCTGCATCAATCCAGTTATTGTTTGTTTCCCGTGCTGATCGGATATGGGAGCAAGTTAGTTTGGTTTAAGTCAAGTAGCTTCTGTACCTATAGCCAACGCTAGCTCACTATCTATCGATTTAATCAGCGCAACCTTAACTAAATTTGAGCATTCTGGAGTGCAACTAAACAAAGATAATGACCCTTAATTCGCGGTACGGGTTTCTGCCTTCGCTTTTCTAGGGCTTTTAAAGTTAAGACGACCCACTCTTTTCTCCCATAAAACTACTAATTTAACTCAAGATATTTGTCCACATGATAAAGCAGATCTTTAATGTTACAGAAATGACAAACACATTTTTTACCAAATTCAAGTTATGGTCTTCTGACTTTGCATGGCAGCATACATACACAGTCTATTTCACCTGTCATTCATCTTTATTTCCAATACACCAGATGTGGGTTAAAGTGTGTGTGTATGCTGTGCGTAGGTGCAGGGCCAGGTGCTGTCTGGTGCCAGTTTGGTGGGCGTGCTGGTGGGCAACCTGCTGAGTGAACAGAGCAGCCTGCAGCCTGAGCTGGCAGCCCACCGCCAGGAGCTGAATAAGACCAGTGGCCTGCTGAACGCTGTGGGTTCCTTCTCATTCTAGCTAACGTGTGAGCGAGCTAGCTAGCTAGCAACTACAACTGATTTGTCATACTGAATATTGCACGGTTAAAGGCATTTGTATTTAATAACGGTTATATTGTCATTTCTTGATTCCATTTACTTTTCCATTGGTGGCACTGGTGAGATTATCAGTCTAGCAGGAATCCATTTGTCAGGGACGACACAACACTTAAAGGACACCATAACATGGCAAATATGTGCCTATAAGGTGTCTAGCCAACGCTAATTAGACATTACAGCTTACAATAGTGGTGCAAAGCCACCATGACTAGTGAATCATTAAAGTAGCATCTGTCATGTGGGTGTGGCCTCCATTGAAGCCTGCTGTGTTCCTTCATGCAGGACCTGCGAGCGTTGCTCCTGCTGTTGTCCGTGCAGCCCCCCCAGGCTCTGGACGTGGCCCTGGGCCCCGCCTTGCAGGAGCTGCAGGCCCGCTGCCTGGCCTGCATGCAGCAGCGCAGCTCCCTGGAGCTAGAGGCCCAGCAGCACAGCAGCACAGGTGTTGCGCACACACACACACAGACCCACACACACACGTCTTACTCTGTACTGCATGCTAACTCATGAGCACGCTACAGGACCACAGGTGTCACTGAGTTGTGTAGTTTTAAGGCTCTATGCTCTAAAACGTGTGTGTGTGTGTGTGTGTCAGCTGAGGAGGAAGGTGCAACACCCGTGAAGCGCCGCAGGGTGAGCAGCGAGGACGACCGTCCCCCGGAGGAGTTCCCCAGCACCTCCTCCTCCTCCTCAGCCCCCCTGTGCCTCCCCTCCACCTCTGCCCTCCCTCCCTCCTCCGCCAATCCAGAGCCCCCCCAGGAGCCCCCCCAGGAGGCCCTGACCCCCGCCAGCACCTCCGACACGGAGACACGTGACTCCTCCTCCCTGATCGACCCAGGCACGGAGCAGGAGCCGCCCTCGCCCGAGGCGGCCCCCCCGCCCCCTAGCCACCACTCCTCCCCCAAGGAGGAGAAGATGGAGGCCGCCTCCTGCTCCTCCTCCTCTTCCTCCACCACCTCCTCGTCGTCCTCCTCCTGCTCTGCGCAGCAGGAGGCCAGGGAAGATCCGGAGCCCCCCCGGCACAGCACCCCTGCTGAGGAGGAGGACGAGGAGGAGGAGGAGGAAGACGACGACGAAGAGGATGACGAGGACGATGAGGAGCAGGAGGACAGGAGGAGGAGGGACGTTGCCGCAGCGGCGGTGGCCAAGGAGGAGAAGGAGGCCGTCCCAGATGGCCCCTCCTTCTCAACTGGCCTTGTGGGGGAGGGGCCGGATGGCCACGCCCCTTCCCAGGTGCTGTCCAACAGCGGCCCGCCCCCAGATATGCTGGACACTTTGCACAGGACGGTGGAAGCCACCATCGCCATAGTTACCAGTCTGGGCCATGGCAAAGGGCCGTGCCCCACCGCCACCTCGTGACATCATCAACTCTAGCCGCTATGAGATCATCACACACACACACACATACATCTTTGCTTTACTTGGGCCTTCCTTTTTCTTTATTTTATTTCGTTTTTGGAGGAACCAAATTATGCTTCCAGTTGATTGGTTCCTTCCTCACTACCTATTTCCTATTCCCCTCACTCTCTACTGTAAACCCCGCCCCCTGTGGCTATCATTGGCTGTTGACCCTGAATGCAAGGAGCTGCTCCAACGGTCTGGTGCTCCATGGATGCTGTCCAGCACAGCTGGGAACAGGGGAACACTTCAACAGTATCCAGCCCTACAGTAGGACCTGTAAGACAGTTGTGCGTGCTCCTCGCATCTGGTGCGACAGTAGCGTTGCTCCCCATGAAACCTTCCTGAACTGACTGCACCATGCACAGCCTGCCCTATTTGACTAAATATAAAATAAAATAATTATCAGCTATAGCACATGTTCTCAAAGGGCAAAATGGTTTTTGGTTGTTTGAGTTTTGGAAAGTGATTTTTATTTGTTTAAGGTTTGCTGTAATGGGGAAAGGTTTACAGAAGTTTTAGTCTCTGTATGTAATTTAATTTTATTGCATTTTTACTGTGTATAAAAATGGTGGTCCTCTGTGCCAGTTTTGTACTTTGAGAGGCGAACAATATTTGCCTTGCTTTTTTCTGTGGTTTAATTATAAGTTTACTTGTACATTAAAAGAGAACCACAAGAAACTTGATTCTGTTAAGAATCTTCTCTTATTCATTGCCTGAAGGTGTATATGAAAACTATATATATAAATAACTTTATATATATATATGAATATATAAAAGCGGTGCTTTATTTTATTGTGTTGAGAATAAAGCCCCTCATGATGGACCAGCTGGAGCTTTATTTTCTTTAAATGCATTCCATAACCTGTTGTCTGTTTTCACTTCTGCCCTGTTTTCTTCTGATTCAATTTTAATAGAGGATAAATTAATAAAATAAATTTTAATATGAAAACGTATGACCTGAAATCTATTTAGGGCCGCGAGATGTATTTGATTTATTAATTACACACATGCACACACTTTTATTTTCGTAGCCTGTTCTTGACCGTTTAACTGCGTTTAACCATATAGATTGGCAAACAATGCATCCTAGGCTATTAAAAAAAAAATGTGCCAACTTTAAACTTGGAGTTAAATTAAATGCAAGTGAATAGAAAATGCTGTTTGTGTAAAATTCTGCACAGAATGTTTACAGTGAATGGTTATATTCATTGTAAACATTCTTGGCAGAATTTTACAAAAACAATTAAAGTTGGGCACCAAATTCCAGGTATTCCTACCAGTATTGGTTCAAATGTGAATTGTACCATACCCAAACATCCTTACTATCTATGTGCACACATGGCATTTATTATTAGGTCTGGACTACTACATTACATTTACAAACAGGTAATGTATTGGTTGTAAAACAGCTAATAACTAATTTAGTCATATATTGACTTGATTCGTACACCGGTTCCACAGTGTATTTTAACTAATTTATAGTGATCCAGGGTGCAGTCCCACTGTGAACTACTTGGGGGCGGTTGTTGGGCCGCATTTGGCCCGCGGGCCGCCAATTGAATAGACAGTATAGTTACCAGCGTTGAGGTGTCAAATTACATTGTCACGTGTGTGTGTGTGTGTGTGAGAGAGAGTATGGAGAGAACTGACACTGAGTGAACGCTACTGACCCGTCGGGGAGATGGCAGTAATTGTAAACCATTCTTCTAACTGCAGCAATACATAATGCTGGTTGGAAGCATTTCACAGCTCTGCAACATTTTTCGACAGTATTTAGGTGAGGCAGATTCATTTCTTTTAAAACATGTATTTCCACTGAATTGCCTTGGGCTATACATTTGCTTACGGTAACCCTAACAAGTAGCCTAGGCCTACAACGTAGGCTATCACGGTAGACTATCCTATGTCTGACTCCTAAGATAAACAAGGTTCATAACCGCTGGTACCGTCAAAATTATTACATTCACTTGAGAAACAGAAGTATCTTAAACAAGTTTATTCTATATCTAGGATTTAAAGTAGCCCAACAGAATATTGTAGCCTATTCTCACGAGTCGCGTTTGCTTTATTTGTATTTATGTATTTATGGAATGCTTGCGTTGGTGTGCGGTTGTGCCTAATAGCCCTGTTAAGGTACAAGTTTTAGTTTTTAGTTTTACGTTCACACAATAGCCGTTATAGTGTGGCTGACGGGCCGGTTTAGCCAGCCCAGCTGGGGGTTATTGTTCCAACAACACTGATTTGCATGAATCATCTTGCTGGGGCATCTGGCCTCTGATTCCGTCCTTTGTTCCTCTGTAAAGTTGGGCCCATTCGTTCAAATGTCCTCTCATTCAATGCCCTGCGTGGTCAGCTTCTCTCTGCCTGGTAGAGCTGTACCGTTGATGGTGAGTTTAAAGGGCTTTCCCAGATTAAACTAGAATTAAAAGTAATGAAATGTATGATGTAGTTGTGTCGGTCCCTAAAATATTAAATGTTTTAATTTTGTCATTTATAAATAATCTAAAACGTAAAGTATCCATACTATGCCTTTTTATTTATGCATATTACATCTAATAGTCACTTATTACATTGCCTATTGTTTGTTATGTTGGTATTTATGGGGTAGATGTATACAGTATCTTTTGAAACAAGTAGGCTATAGCATTTGTATGCTATGCATTTTTAATGCATAGCATTAAATACCTTTTCAGTATCTAGGCTATAGCTTTTATATACTGTAGTGGATTTGTTGAGAGAAAAAAAGACGTGAAACGCTATAGATTTGAGGAATAACCATGGCTGGGTCAAAAAGGTTCCAATGGGCTGACAACTGAGATCCCTCAGTGTTTAGACAGTATTGTGTTACAGTGCTTCATCTCATCAGAGAGGACCTCTAAGTCTATGATACATCGTCACAGTAACGTAAATATCATTTATATTTATTTTGAAAACATGAAAGTTGGCTATTGACAGCAGCTTTAAACAGTATTGTGTTATGAGGTTGGGATATTCATTTTCCAAATAAAATATTTAATTAGAAATATTGAGACATTTTAAATAATGCTAGACCTACAGTACATGTCTTCATGAATGTCTGGATACAGGTGTCTATTAGCTAACTAACCTAACTAATGGAGTAATTGTTTGATTAAGATGTACAGTACATTATATTGTTTTACATTAAAGTGACGTCTAAAGTGACGTCTGGCCTATTAACATGTATTTTAAACAAATATTATATGATGTGGTTTTGGTGACTAATAGAACATTGACACAGGGAGAATCTCTATGAACATTTAGTTAGGATTTAGGCAATGCTTGCAATTCATGAACACGACTAAATAATCTCCTTCTATGATTCAGTTTGATCCTATCTCTATCTTTCTGCCTTGGTCTCTCAGTCACTATTATTCACCCAGCGGTCCAGAGCTTGCTTGTTGTGCCATGGTCACGAGAGGGTCCCACAAAAGCATCCTTGTTGCATGGGCGTGAAGTCACTTTAAAAGTAATCGTCCTTGTCTGGCTGAGGGCTAGCTCAATACACCGGCTGAAAAGCTCTCCTTCTATCTAGTTACATGGAGTGAATGCAGCTCTGTTCCCCGCAGTTAACTGGCTGTATTATTTAGCCGTGGAATAAACACTTGTATGTGTGTTGTGTTGGGGAGTGGACTCTTGAAATGAGTCATAGTCACATTGACACAAGTTTGAACACAGTTTTGATCTTATGTCATATTATGCATGATGTGAAATATAAATTATTGCTTGGCTGGGTGTCACAGGCTGGCTTGTTCTGTTACCCTGAGATAGTTTAGCATATTTATGAAGTGTATATAATAAAGTGATACTGAACATTGTTATAGCCTTGGCTGTCTTTCCTTACACGCGTTAACAAACCTTAGCATTAGAGGTAGTGCATATGGCTTTATAGTCTCTTCTTATGATTGTATGAATTATCATAATGAACTTTCCTACTTCTGATCCCTTATGTGAAGCTCCAGGTTTCAAAAACATTGTTTTGACTGTAATGACAGTGTCCAGGCAAGGGGTTGAATCGACTAACTTCAGCATTAAAGATGTTGACATGGGTTCTGTCAGTGGCACCCAGTCAATATGACTGCTCTCTGGATAGTTGCAGTAGTGTTTTATATGACTGTCCCTTTTCTTGCTCCTCCAGATGACAAGTAGAGTAATCACTGCAGGGATGGCTGAACTTTGACCGAGGTGACCGAAGAGTTTTGCATTGCGGGATAGACATCGCCTCTCTTAGGTTGCAACAATGTCCTCTCCATCTGAGCAGGGAAATATCTCCACATGCCCCACCGTACTCAAGGGTCTGGTTAAATATGGGGAGCTCATTGTGCTGGGGTGAGACTTGTAAGCTATATGAATGAGTTGTTCTGCCTGTTGTTTGAGCATACCCTCACATTGAATCACAGCATATTGGTGTTGCAGGATGCAGGTGCAGCAAAACAAATGTTAGATGCCAGACTATGCACACCCGCATGGCACTGAGAGATCTGACAAACCAAAATGACTCAAATATATCCAGTATAAGCAGGTTGCTGTACCACTGACAGGCTTAGATAAATGGCACTAGTCTAACTGGGTAATTCTAGATATTTATGTGATTGTCTGTGGGTGAAGTAGGCTAAAATATTGATGATCTTATTAATGATGGATTATGGGATGCATGTGTACATTCTGTGTGGGTTCATTTCTCTGTGCAGTTACAATGGCTCCCTATCCAATGGGGACAAGGGGCGGAGAAAAAGCCGATTTGCTCTCTGCCGTCGGGCCAAGGCCAATGGCGTTAAGCCCAGCACCGTGCACATGTCGTGCACGCCTCAAGCTGCCAAGGTGAGAGCTACTAACAACGCAGGCACACTTGTAGCTGATGATATGCAGATAGTAAACTCAACCCATATGAGCAAATGTGATTAATATGTCAATTGGTTTCCATAACACTACATAACTGTTTCGTCATATAGCATTATCACTTACGATAAACATCTTGTGTGTGTATGTATATATCTCTCTATATCTATCTCTATCTCTCTCTATCTATCCTGCCTTATCTAAAATGATAAGAGAAGTTACTAGAACATTTTGATATCAATGTTTAGTCAACATTGATTCTCCCCTATGGCCTTATAAGGCCATAAGCAACAAGGAGCAACACAGCATCTCCTACACACTGTCCAGAGCCCATACTGTGGTGGTGGAGTACACCCATGACTGCAATACAGACATGTTCCAGGTGGGTAGTTCAACTAGGGCTTCTCAGAGAGGGCTCACAGGTTACACAGTTAAACATATTTAACTTTTCTTAATTGCTTTCTGCCTCTAATGAGTATTTATAGGCTACATTTTTCAATTGTGTTTATTCTAGTTTATATGTATGTTTTCCAAAGTTATGCTATTAAAAGGTGGGCATCATTGTTTGTAATCCCAACAGATCGGCCGTTCTACAGAAAGTCCCATTGACTTTGTGGTGATGGATGTTGTACCGGGAGGTCAGGGGCCCGGGGACAGCCAGTCTGTCCAGAGCACCATCTCCAGGTTTGCATGCCGTGTCATCTGCCAGAGGAGCCCCCCGTACACCGCACGCATCTACGCTGCTGGCTTTGACTCATCCAAGAACATCTTCCTTGGGGTAGGCAGCAGGCTAGCATGGGCCTTCAACTGCATCTTTGCTGTCTGTCATGCTGGGTTGAGGTTCATTTTTGAATAATATCTGAGCCACATAAGAAGCGTTATTGAACTTTCATTTATTGCAGTGGAAGTAAAACAGATTTTTAAGATATAAATACTTTTAATGACACCTCTTGCTACTGTACAACTAGCCAGTATTTTTCTATGGGCAGCTAAAATGAAATGTCTTTCGTTTTAATCTCCGGTAATCATTGTTACTGGAATCATAAATGTTGGCAACGAAATGAAAAAGCATTAAACTTTAATGTCCACTACAAACTAGACATGGGTCGTTTGCTTGTGGACAGGAGAAGGCATCCAAATGGCGAACACAAGATGGTCAGATGGACGGACTGACCACCAATGGTGTTTTGGTGATGCATCCACAAAATGGATTCTCTCAGGACTCGACACCTGGGCTTTGGCGGGAGATATCAGTGTGTGGCGGTGTGTTTACATTGCGGGAGACCCGTTCAGCACCGCAACGGGGCAAGATGGTGGGTCTGTGTGTGCACGTGTTGGCACACTTTTAAATATGCACTGTTTGGAATGTTGCTCAAACATGTACTACACGCCGCTGTGTATAGGAATATACCTGTACTTCCATGGAAGTACATCGAAGAGTTAAGATGCAAAAACCAAAGTCAATCTGTTTTTTTATTTTTTATGTTCAATATTACAATTATTAATTCAATAAGATACATTTTTGGAAAATATTACTTGTTATTCAGTGACAAATAAGCTTATCAGACATTGCAATCACATGGAACACGGCAGACGGTAGATGGAAAATACCCTCGACAGCACGACACAAAAGTCCAACAGAATGGCAGTTGCTATGGTGATGTTGCATTGTTTACAAATAACTTTAGTATTTAGTATTCTAGTATTCTAGTGTTCTTGCACTTAAGTATTACCTTCCAATTGTCTATATTTTCTCAGTGTGTGAATGGAGCTATGAACATCCAATTGGAAATGCCGTTGGCGAGGACGGCAAAGTGAAAATATTTTTACTTTGGAAGTCATGCCATTTGTCTGCATTCTTTTGCCGGCCACAAATAATTTTGCCGTCCTGCTCTCGTCAACTACCACAATGTCTGGTTTGCCGTTTGCCATGTTCCATGTGAATGCAGCAAGTGAAATTGGTGAACCCAAATATAGAACCCCAAAAAATATGGCTAATTGAAATGCAAATTTTGCTAATGCAAATTTTTATTAAGATACTGTAATTGCTCATGTTTGTCAGCTAGTTTTTACAAAGTACATCTGAACTCTTTCCATGTATGTTTGGAAGCTGAATGTCCTTACGCACTTTGTGTGAACACCTGTATAACCTGCTGCCCTCAGGTAGACGCTGAGTCTCACGTGCTGGTGGACGGCTCACTTATCGACCTGTGTGGTGCCACGCTCCTGTGGCGCACAGCCGAGGGCCTGGCCCGCACTCCCACTGTCAAGCACCTGGAGGCGCTGCGGCAGGAGCTGAACGCCGGGCGGCCCCAGTGTCCCGTGGGCTTCAACACACTGGCCTTCCCCAGCCTGCGGCGCAAGGAGGTGCCGGACGACAGGCAGCCCTGGGTGTACCTGCGCTGCGGCCACGTGCACGGCTACCACGCCTGGGGAGGGCGCTGTGACGAGGGGCGGGAGCGCGAGTGCCCTATGTGTCGCACGCGCAGCCCCTACGTGCCGCTGTGGCTGGGCTGCGAGGCCGCCGTGTACGTGGACGCGGCCCCGCCCAGCCACGCCTTCGTCCCCTGCGGCCACGTGTGCTCGGAGAAGACGGCAGCATTCTGGAGCCAGATCCCTCTGCCGCATGGCACACACACCTTCCACAACGCCTGCCCCTTCTGTGTGCAGCAGCTGGCCGGGGACAGTGGTTATGTCCGACTCATCTTCCAAGGACCCCTGGACTAGTGTGTGGGTGTGTTCTAACCAAGCCAGCCAATGACACTCATCTCTTAACTTATTTCGTTTTTTTTTTTAACCTTTTCTCTCAAGTGACCTTTTCTCAGTATTGCTATATTGTGAATTCAAAACGGGATATTTATATTTTAATTATTACAAGGAAACTATATCAAAAATGTCATTCAGGGCACATGTTCAGGTGTTCATTTGTGACCTTTTAAGATGTGTGTTGTGGCAATAGTTGCCGATTCTTTTTATAATAAAATAATATATTAATACACTTTCCTCAGACTCTTAAGGCAACAAGGTTGTATAAATAAAAACAATTGGGTTTTAAATTGTTGGGCCAACAGTTAGGTCTAAATCTAAGCTCTCTGATGGATCAACCTATTTTGTGTGTGTGTGTCTGTGTGTGTGTGTGTGTGGAAAAATGCCTAAACTATAATGCCACAAGTGCAGTGCCTCAACCACGAGGCCGATATACACACACGTATAGTCTTAGTTGGTAGGGCAGCAGCTATTGAATGCGAATACATTATAAGTAAACAAGATATATTTTACCATTGCAGAGTATATAGAGATGGAACGCAGTAAAACATTTTAATTTAATTTCTGCCTACAAATCTACTCAATTTGAGGAAAACATTTAATTGGAATGATACAGTTGCAGCCCCAAACCTCTAGAAAACAAAATCCCAACATCTGATTATTTCCTGTGCAAAGATTGATTCTGATAGTGAAAATAAAAGGTGTTATTATTATTAGAGGCATGTCAGACTGAATCTGTATTTATGCCATGTTAGAAAATTTTTGCACATTTGAAATATCCCATGTACCAAACTATACAACTAATTGTTATGAGAGTTATACCGTTGGAATTTGTAGATCCGGGACTTTCATATGATCATGGTCTGGCCGCAGGATCAAGAAATTGTAA
>JAODVN010000001.1:250071-264851 GCA_025434125.1 Chologaster cornuta
TTGTATGAATAGTGCTATATAAATAAAGATTGATTGATTGATTGATTGATTGATTGATTACATTAGCGGAGGGACCACTGCTAAGGTTGTTGGGCACGGGTCAGTAAGGGCTATAGGGAGGGCTAGCAACATGTCCATTATGCATCGTACAAAACTAAATTAAAAGGGTACAAAACAACATCACCACAGTATTCTCCCAACACTCAAAGCAGCGTGCCCATTGGCTAGAACTGGGATTAGGGGACACAGGTTTAAAACAAACACAAAGTAGGCATGGAGTCATGGGTTGGGATTTTCAATAAATACTAAATAAAATCTTTCAACTCATAACAAACTGCATCAATATATATAATACATGTATATATATATACACACGTATGCATGTATGTATATGCACACGTACAGGCGGTTCCATGACAATGTTGGAGTTTCACAATAAGAGCGGGTTGGCGGTCTTGCGTTTAGGCTTCTCCGGTGCCTTTGTAGTTCATTGCACTTGCGTGAACGCAACATCGGTCTCTCGCATGGCACGGCATTGGCCGACAGTCCTCTGCATCATCAGTGGTTATATCAAAGAAGAGGCGAGCCTCTAATCGTAATCACGGTGGTCGTTCCCTTGTGTTTCTAAGGCTGATTGGTTGCAAAAGTCAAGTTTCGGCATACTTCATCGTTTCGTCTTCCTTCAAATCACTCTTGTGCTGGATATATTAACTCTGTTTAGCTTACAATTTTAAAATACAAATAACAACAACGCAACAAGTCCAGAGAGTTCTTTCATTATTTTCATGAAGTCTCGTTGCTCAAAGTTTCACATGGCGGCCGTTTGGCATTTGGCTGGAGGGAGGGAGGCGTTAGTCCGTGCGCTCCACCTTGCCCAGCACCTTGCCCTCGTACACGGGCAGCAGGGCGCCGTCGTCCAACACCTCCTCAAACACGGCGCCGCACTCAAACTCATCGCTGGCCTTTTTGAAGTAGTACCTGGGACAAAAACACACAAACACACCTTGATTACCACACTGTGGAAGGTTGACCGCCGGATGCATCTCAAAATCTGGTCCTCGGCTTATATAGTAGGGTGGCAGGTTTTCACTGACGGTTATTCGCTCACAATGGACGCAGGTAATTCCAGTGCGAAGCCGTGGTGCACTGTTTAATGACTCAATGAGTCTTTTGGTTTCTTTTAAGTATTTATTTATCTACATTTCTCACATGACCTGCAAATGAGTTTCTCAATGATTTTCTCCAGTATAGCTATAAACTCTGCTTTGCTCGAGCTATGTCCTTGAGATAATGACTTGTTGTCCAGTTAAATATTAAAGATCTGGCCACAAGACCGCCAGAGATATGTTTTAGGTGTTGTCGGCAGCTGAGCAATTTTAGTAAACAGTTTGTAAATAGTTCTTTGTTTAAACCTGTTTTCTAGCATTGTTTTAGGCGCATTGCAGATACCCGCTACAAAAGTTGGCCTGCCCTGCATGTCAATCATATTATATTACATTATTAAGTAGGCGGGTATTGACATTGGTTAGCCAATGCAGTGTGCCGGACTTTAGGCGAATATAGGCTGGCTTTGTGAGACCAGCTCACACTTACACACAAACTGTAAAGAGCTCATACACACGCTGGCTCAAATCTCCGTTCAGTCCATATCAAACACAAGCATGCGCGAGAGCCATAAATGGATTGCGTTCAAGACAGCCCAGTCAAAAGGATTCAATGCTATCGCTACGTGCTTCAAAGGCAGAGCACGACTCCACGGCGCACCGCTGAGCAAACAGAGCTGAGCCCTCCCTGTAATAATTAATGTGTGTGTGTGTGTGTGTGTGTGCGTGCGTACGTGCGCGTGTGCGTGCACTCATTCACTTATTCAACGTGACTGCTGCCCATTTCACAGATGCCTATCTGTCCTGGAAGGTCTCATTACAGTTGAAGGGTTAATTAGAGGCTGTCTCACAGGCCACGCCCCCTACGAGCTCCTGTCTGTCCATCTCCCTCTAACTGGGTGGACAGTCAAATGAAGGTCCGTTCTGTCACACAAGCTGACATTTCAGGTGCCCCTAAGAGGCGGCCTGTCAGTCAGCGCATGACCACAACCCAGTGCATATGATGCTCAAGCACATCTCTGGTCCGGCCCCAAGAGCAGAGCTGTTATTTAAACAATGAAGGAAAACCCACTTTGGGGCCAGTATGTCGGAGGTCACAAGGTCACCTGCCTCGACCGTTCTAATTCCCCTGAAAGAGGGAGAGGTCCGCGGGACTACCATGGTCCCGGCGACTGTGATGTCTCCCGGAGCTCCTAATCATTTTCTCCTCTCCACTTTAAGCCCAGCAAAGGATCAGCGGGGGGAGATTTAATGATAAGCTTTGTAATGGAAAAATGCCTCATTTCGCCCATGTGTGCCTGCGCTGAGGAATTTCAACAAAAACAACACATCAAAAAAACAGAAACTTTACGAGGAGTTGCGGTGCTTGGAGGCGTAAACACAACACATGTAGCTGGGGTTGGAAAAAAACAAACACATTGTGTACGCATTATATACACGTTTCTTCCCCCCGTATTGTTCCGTGCCGATCCGTAATTGGGAGCAAGCGACACAGTTGGCCAGGTTTAGGGAATGCCCGAGCTTCATCACAGCTGTAATTCCTAAGAGCGACCAAAGCGGATTAGAGACGGGATGGTGAGGCGCTAGGCCTTTTACGATATCACGCTCAGCGAGAACATACAGTCGAGCATCTTTTGCTATACTATTGTACGCAATTTACCTACTGTGGCATTCGCACACACACGCACACCACATTAAATTATGAGCCCTCTCTTTTTTCAGAGGGAAAAAAAGCTACATCCGCACAAATAGTTTAAAGGCATAACTTTGTTGAGCGAGAGAGAGAGAGAGAGAGAGTCTTTCCATTGGAACATATTTTATGTGGCAGGATTTTTCGCTCTTCGCAAACATCTGGCACCAATATCGTCTGGCAGACGAACATCGCACTGTTCTGTGCTGTAACACTGCCATGTCCAAATGAACCAACTGCACACATTCTGCTGCTATTAAAGCCAGACGCTTCAGCCGACTCGCTCCTCGTTTATTTTGCTCGCTGAAGAGTTATGGGATAGACGGGGTGCAGTGACTTGTTTTGCACCCCCCTCTCTTGCAGCAAGCAGATGTTGGCCCTGACTTAGCATTGATGTAACGGGCATACCAGCTTTATGCCTTTTGCAATGGCAGCATACTGCAGTAGTATGGAGCCTCTACTGAGGGTGTATTTCCTTCAGCTGAACCGCAGATCTAACTAAAACAACAAGTTCCAACTCATTTTATTTGTAATGGTGCCCTCACATTGACCACACACACACATGCACACACACATACACGTGCTACATACAATTTGAATAGCAGCTAGCATTGGTAAATTACCATTGTGGATTGTTATCAGTGATTAACAGAGGAGGGTGCTTGTGATTGAGATTGAAATGCCTGATGCAATGCTGCGGAGGAGGAATTTGAGGGCCTCGCAATGATCTTTGTGCACAAAATAAAAGGGCTCTGACTTCAAAGCTGTACTTATTAAAGCTGCCTTACCATGGAAATCAGTACCAGATGCGTGTAAGGAGGAAAAGAAACAGGAAAAGAAACACTAGCTCCATTCCTCCGTGCACTGCTCTTAAGCCTGAAACCAGTGCACACGTGTACACCTGACTGAGTGCACGCGTCCAATGCACACCTGGAACCTTCCAACGCTATTAAAGCAACCTCCTCTGCATGCACACGCATGTCCTGTCCACCGGGGCGCATATTCACCTGTAGTTGCCTTTCTTGCTGAGTTGCTCCTTGAAATGTCCGAGCGTAAGGCAGTGGGTCTTCAGCGCGCTGCGGTAGGGAATCTCCTCACCACAGAAGAAGTAGGTGACCACCAGCTCCTTGGACCTGCCGATACACAACGACAGGGCTCATCAGAGAGCTACCAGGCACTCACAACACACACACACACAGGTGTCCTTGTGAGAGTGTGGCCGCTAGGCAACAGACAGCTGGTTCACAGAAGGTCAGTCCAGAGTCATGTAGAAGAGAGTCGCGTCAACTCCGTTCACTCGTTTTTTCTTACAGCAATGACGGATACCCCTTAGACAATATCCTAAATTTAAACCGATGCATTTAATGACTACTAAGTACAAACACACTGCATTTGTATGTATGTAGTATCTATTGATTAAAAATGCCCGCCAAGCACTTCCTGGTTTTGCGTCTCCCTGAACCAAGTGACCGGTGAAAATGTCATACTTCCGTTGACGCGACTCCCTCTTCTACATGGCTCTGGGTCAGCCCCTTCGCGTCAACAAACGGATGAGGGGAAGCCTAGGTGGCGGACGCCTGCGCAATATCTCCTTTACAGGCGAGGCTGTCTTTATGGGCTTTGTGTGTTGGCGTGCGTGCGCTTTAGTGTGCGGCGGGTGCATTTAGGGCGCTGTGCTTAAAGCGTTGTTTAATCTTAAATGATTATAAGCGAGAGAAGTGGAGTTCAAAGCGGCTGCTGTGCTGACTCACAACGTCTCTCTTTGAAGGCGAGAGCCAGAAAATCTGTGAGGACGAGGACGAAAACACAAGTTTGGAGTGGGATAAGAAGAAGCTAGAAAGACTGGCATTAAGTGTGTGTGTGTGTGTGTGCGCGAGGCTTGACAGACTGAGAAAAGAAATTGGAACAGGGGAGCGACACTGAGTAAGTAAAAGGCAACAATGTGGACAAACAGCGGAATAAAGACAGACGAGGAGCACAGAGAGGTAGGAGGAGATGAAGATGAAGATGGGGCTGAGAGAAGGGGGAAGAACCGACGTACTCGTCTGTCAGAGGTCCGTTGCTGACCGGTGGGCTGCTGCCGCCAGCGGGAACAACTACCACGGGGTGAGTCCGGTCTCGCTGAAGGCTGTTGGTTGCTGCCGAATGCCTGTCGGAACCAGAGGGGGGAGCAATCAGATTTAGTAAAAAACGTCCTCTATTAAAAATGAAATGTCTACGTTGATTCATGTAGAGTTTTAAAAGTATGTAAACCCCTAAATACACTGTTATCGCCTGGTTCCTTAAAAGACCCTTGAACAGCGCCCCCTATATCGGTCAAAATTATCTTATTGATCTAAGTGATATTAATATAAACCCCTACATACAGTCACGCATGTATCAGGTTTAAACTGATGGTAATGCGCACACGTGTTAATATATGTGTGAACGTATTTAGGGATTTTAATTAATTTCAACCCTCACATACATTCACTCGTGTATGTAGGGAATTACATTTATACAAACCCCATACATGTGTGTGAATGTATGTTGATTTAAATGAATATCAAGCCCTGCATGCGTGCGTGAATGTATGCCAATGTGTGTCTGTGGAAAGATGAGGGTCCTCACCTCTGTCTGGGGGGCTTGGACACCTCCTCCAGCCTCCGGCAGGCCTCCTCCAACTGGGCCAGTGTGTTGGGTGGGGGGAGCGGTGGCATGGCTGGGTCCTGGATGAACGGATGGCCGGGATGGTGAGCACGGAGGTGGGCCCCACCCCCCCCGCCGCCTCCCCAGAGGGCGTGGCCGGGCAGGGTCCCGGCGGAGGTGTCCGTCGGGGGGCACCTCTTCACGCCTTGAGCGCTGGAGAGGTGAGAGGCAAACGCGTGATTGGTTAGCGGCTTGGTGTATTTGTGTGGTTTATCGATGTACTCGTCAAAAATGGTTCGGTGCTCCACTGCAGTGACAGGACAATGCAGACACGCAGCAGATAACACAAAGTTGTGAAGCGCTTGAGACAAAAGGCAACTCTCAGTGGAACGGCTCTTCTAAGGCCACACACACACACACACACACACACGTGTTGCCTTACCTGTGTGTTTTGTGCTTTCCCTGCCGCTCGCTCTCCAGGATCCACTGCCAGACATTCTGCGAGCGGTCGCCGTTGTGACGGGGCAGGTGGCCGGACGTCACCCCCTCCTCGAAGACCCCAATCGGCCGCTTGGACGGCAAAGTGCTGCTGCGGCTGGAGGGGAGCGGGGGGACGACACGTTGTGGTCAGGACCAGAGACACAAGGGAGGGATGTTGGGTGGGGGAACACAGAGGCTGTCATACTCACACAGAGGTGGTGAAGTCGGAGTAGTCTGCGCCCCCTGGAGGGCAGAGGCAGCGCACGCGCTGGGCGGCCTCCGCCTCGATCTGCTCCTTGGTCCTGGGCCCGAGGTGGTGGTGGTGGATGTAGTGGTGGTGGATGTGCCTCGTGGCCGGCCTGCCCGCCAGCAGCGGGACCCTGGGGGCCGCAGGGGCGTAGGCTGCCCCCGGAAAGGGCCCGTGGTGGTGGTGGTGGTCCGTGGTCACCACGGCGACGGCGCGCGGCTCCGGGGAGCGCCGTCTCGGCGAGTGTCGCGCCGCCGCCGCCACCCCCGTCGTTGTCGTCGTCGCCCTCGGCGACTGGCAGCCGGGCGTCTTGAGGACGCGCGACAGGTGCTCGTCCAGTATGGCCTGGGGGTCGTCCTCGCCCGCTGGAGGGCGGGGGGCGGAGCCGCCGCCTGCTAGCTCGCCGCTCTCCTCTCGCTCCTCCTCCTGAACACCCAATAAATAAAGTTGGAGTCAGGCAAACACTCCGGGGGCTGGGGTAATGTTGTGTAGTGCGGTCTGCACCACTTTGCTTGTGTTCCCATATAGAAAGCCTAGACTGTGTAGAAACACCGAATACATTTTTGTCAGTATTCACACGGAACGGGCAGCTTGTTTTAGCTAGTAGACAGTGAGGAGACATTCCCTGAATTTTACCCCCCAAAAAAAGTGCATAAGCTTACAATCGCTGACTTCACCTTTAACGCAGAGCGACTGAACTTCAGGCGAACGGAGAGGCGTTTAAAAACGAGAACATGTTAACTGTCGTCTCCCGACGTCAGCCGGAGCGAACGCTTAGATAACTTGATTTGAGTTTCTCTTTAGCGGCGCCGATATCCCCGCTAACAGGCGCTGGGGGCGCGCTTCATTTATAATGCAAACCGTGCCTTGCGGAGGCTGGCGCGCGCGTGCCTCGCGTGCCACTGGAGAGCCGCTAAGCGCTAGCTGTTTGAAGGAACTTCAAGTGTGTCAAGAAACATAAGTTGGAAAGTTCCTCCGGATGAAATGGAGGACGACGGGGAGAAGAGACGGATGGAGGAACAAAACCGAGGCAGGCTTCCAACTCCCTTGTCACCTCCCTGTTCTTTAACGCGTTACAGCTTAAGTAAAGACTCTGTAATGCGATGTGCAATAAGGGTGTGTTGGACTCGTTTTCCTTCGGCGTATTTTAAATTTGACAGCCACACTCGATTTGAGCGGGGGGTTGTTGAAAAGCGCCCGCTCCGATGAAAGCGTGTCTGTGCGCGTTCGCCTACCTCCTGGATCTGCTGCAGCCTCTCCTCCAGTGAGCTCATGGTGTCTTGCTCTCGCTTCAGCTTCTCCAGGCGGGCAATCAGCTGGGCGGCGAAGGCCGTGGGCTCCATGGGTGCCATCTCTTTAGGCAGCCTGTTCGTCCTCTGTTCGGGGAGGAAAGGACACCTTTTAGTTTTACAACGTGTTTGTGTGTTAATGCACTGCTTACTGCCGTTGGCCCTTAGCCTGGTGTAACCAGGCCCAGCGTTTCCTTGGTGAATACGGTCTGGCCGCGCTCCATTGGGGAGTGTTATCAGTCGTTGCCTCCTGCTGGGCGTAGACCCCTGGTTCATTTCGACACTATTAGAGCGGCGGTTACAGCTACAGCTGTTATGATCACCTCATCTAGTTCTACCACCCGTTTAACGACACGCTTGACTTCAACGCCATCTCACCAACCCACCCTGATTGGTCCGCTAGCAGGGTGGCTGTGAACACGCTGATGCGAACAGGGTGTCCAGGGCATAATCCCAGCGTCAAAAAAAAGAAAAAGGGAGCAATACTCGGGCGGAGCCAGGCTAATTTGCCCTAGCAGTATGTTCCAAAAAATAAACTATTCCAAAAAAGGCCTAACCAGGAACGCCCTTGCCCTGGAGCTAACCTGAACCTTCCCTGTCCTGCCCCGCCTCCCCAGATCTTATCGTGCCCGGCGCCCTTGGCAGGCGAGAGAGAAAGGCGGAGGGGGTAGCAGTTGGTCTCGCTCGGAGGAGAGACCCCCTGCCTGCACTCTCTGTAGCCCGACCAAGCCATCAGCCAGGCAGCCTCTGAAGTCAGCGCACTTCAAAGGGTCCTTGTCAAACATCAAAAGCACACTAGGGGTGGGTGGGACACACGGCTTTAAATCTCCGAATAAAGGCCAGATATCGACAGCGGAGAGAGGGAGAGAAAGAGAGCGAGAGGAGAGAGGAGGGAGGAGGGAAGGAGGTGGGCAAAAATTAAAAAGTGAGGCGAGAGAAAAGGCGAGAGAGAAATTGAGATGTGAGTTGGTGGAGCAGCGCTGTCGGTGGCAGGAGAGAGCGGAAGGAGGAGGGAGAAACGAAAGAGGCTTCGGAGGATAGCGGAGTCAAATACCAGGGAGATCTGAGGGGATGTAGTCATTTATTTTCAGACTGCACACAGGGTAGCTCGACACTAGTCGGATTGTATTTCTCTGGCGTAACGATATGCGCCGGGCTCCCTCTCTCGCTTACGGTGTTTTTATTCATTCTTTATTTTTTTATTTAGCGCTCTGGCTTTCTTGATTTGGACTTTTTTCTTTTGTTTTGTTTGGTTTTTTTGTTGTTGTTTCTCTCATCTCTTTGTAGATGCGATGAAGGGAGAGAGAAGAAAGGCAAGAGGGGCTGCTGGCAAAGGAGCGCCAACCCCGCGCAGGGCCCCTGCTGCCTGGGGCTGGTGCATCATGGGAAACAGAGCCATCTCCAAATCAGGAGGGAGACATTAAAGGGAAGCGAGTGAAGAGGGGTGGAGAGAGAGAGAGAGGGAAAGACAGAGGGAGAAGAAAGAAGAGCAGACAACCAGCTCAATGCGGAGACGGCACATTTGCATATTTCTGTCCTCGCCTGAACAACATCGCCCTCTCATTTGTTTATTTAATAAACATGCAACGCCACGCCAACAAAACCCTCGCAGTCGGTCCACGTACAACCTCCCCCCGCCAAACGGAGGGGACAGTCCCGAGCTCCAGGAGGGGAAGGGCAAAAGGTGACCCATATAATGGGAAGGCAAGCGCGGCTGGAGGTTGCCACAGTTGAATTAGGGTGGGTGGGGGGGGCTCCATTCAACTGCAGGGATTAAAGCAGTAGCCTCAGCTAGCCGCTTTCATCGTGACCTCAACGTTGTCACCAGCATCACCCTCAATGCTGCATGTGCCTGGGGTGTGCTATCTAGGTGGATAACTTATAATATATATATATATATATATATATAATGTCATGTTTTACAGGCCTGCCGACGCTACATGGATGGGGGTTGGCGGGGCGGAGCAGGAAGGAAGTTATATGCAAATTCTGCTTTTCATTTATTCCGACTTTTATATGACAACGAGAGGGGGAATGGAATATAGTATTCTGTCACAACATGCTCTTTGAAAAAGAAAATAAAACTAAACAGAATCCCTAGAGGGAATCAGGACCCAGTTGTCTGTCAGTCTGTAAAAGTTTGGGCTTAACACATTTTTTTTTTTTTACGGCGGCTCTCAGACAGGAAGAACAACTTAAGAAGTAGAACTTACTGGAAAGTGGGGTAGTGAAACCTGGCCATTGATCTTGACACTGCGGTGCATCTCGCGTTGAAGATGCTTCTTGGTACCCGTCTTGTATGGAGGGATCCCATCTCTGTAGAAACAAACAAACAAACAAAACCATCATCAACTATACGTATAAAGCACCCTGACCTCATTGTGTTCTGTTTAACTAGCAATTAAAGAGATTTCTTTGGCAAATTCACCAAATATCTACGAGCAATTTGCTAGCTACTAGCGTTCCGCTAGTTTACCTCTATGTACACCGAAAACATTATCCCGTATTTATACACTGGTGCCACCAGACATAATATTCACTTAGTGAATAAGGACTTCATTAAGAAGTGTGTCCAGACCTCTGGTTAATGTTGAACTATAGGACAGAGCTGAACCAAATGGTTTAATACAACTGCTTCGAATGTGTCATCTAGCTCTACCACCCATTTAGAAACACGCTCGACTTCCACGTAATCTCACTAACCCACCCTGATTGGACCTCCTGGCTGTAAACAGGTATTCCAGACCATAATCTCAGCAACAACAAAAAAAGATCACAACTTTTACACAGACTCCGTAAATAGGAATATAAACAAAGTAGGAACACCGCTTACAACAACAATGCTGCTTCGCTTCACAATGTGTTTCAATGTGTGGGGGAGGCGGGGCTTGGGAGCAAGTTTGTTTTGACTTGAGCTTGAAGTTAACGAGCGCTCTGGAGAAGGAGTGAGTCTGCCTTAGTTTAATAGTGATGTTCTTCCTTTTTCTTCCCATATTCCCACTCATTATGAGTGTTTAAACACCCCCAACGCCAACGGTGCTAACTTTAACATTAGCACTGCCAGCGAATGGTTGTGTGGACAGAAGCCTGGAGAGACAGTTGATCATTGAAGTGACCGACACACAACACCGCCCCAGTAACCACCCACCAAGCCCATTACGGCTAAATCAAAGAGACTGTGGAGCCATTGAAACCAAGGCAACAACACCACACATAACAAAACACAGAAGGACAATGGGAGATATGCTAAACATCTCAGGGTGGACTTCAAAAGAAGAATCCCACTGATAAGTTTACTTTAGCCCTCGTCAACACCTAAACTAAAAAAAAAACATACAAGATGAACTGTGTGCTAAGCTCAAGAAGTGATTTATAGGTCTTCACAGTGACTGGCCAAAGCTAGCTACAAAACTATTCTAGAGCACTGCCAGCTTCAGAGATCTAACATAATAAACAACAATAACCAAGATAAATGCAGTTATTGAAGGATATGGTTTAAAAAAAAAAAAAAAAAAAATTTAAATATGTAAAAAATATATATACTGTATTTGTTTGCTTTTTAGTCAGCTGCTATTTAAGCCGGGCCAATTATCTCGGCCTTTTTGGCTGCTCAGAAGTGACCTAGCCCAAATGCTAGTTTTTCCTGCTGCCTCTTTGAAATCTCACACGCATGCACATATGCACCCGCTGCCATCTTCATTTGGCATGCGCTGCACTGAGCCTCTGATCTCAGCAACATCAAAAGGCTGGTTTGTAAGATAAGGTAATGTTTGAAGTTGGTGCGGCAGCATTCCCCAGTGTCCAAGTAAATCCATAAATAAGATATAAGTCAAAAGTGGAAAAAACCCATCCCTGAAACCCCCCCCATCCACTTCGTTATTGGGTTTTGTTCTGTATCTGCGAAGTATTATTCAAAATTGTAAAAGACTAAACGTATTGAATAGTGACACAGAACTATTCATCTGAGCTGGGGTGTTGCAGACCTGGATGAGATGCGCGTTTCATAATAAGGGTGAATCTGTAACTTCCTTAAGGTAAAGTCCAAATCTCATTTCTAATTACACGTCAACCACAATTAATACTAAAATGTAAAAGCTACTAAATACAGCAATCTTGACACTACAAGCCGTAAACCCTTGAGGCAGAGGAGGACATTCAAGGGAAAGTAAAGTAGTCAAACTCAACAGGCCAGAGCTAGTGTACTGCTAGCCTAAAAACATCAACAAAACATTATTCCCAAACACATCTCTCTGTCTCCAACTGTGTTTTTATCAGACAAGCCATGTGATAGCAAAGGCCTTTGTGTAGGTGGGGGTAAGAGAAATCAGCCATAAACTATTTCATGGGGCCGTATTTTATGGGGATCCCCTATTCAGTTGTGCAAGTCAGTTTCAAAGCAGCCAGCCACCCTCTTATCCTCCTAAGCTCCCCTCGCCTAACAATAGGCTGAAAGCGATTCAGTTAAGCCCTTTATACTTTGTGCACTTTATTTTCTCACTCCCTTGCACATCGAGCCTCAGCGCTCTTGCCATTGGCTCCGATGCAGGAGCAGAGATTTGGGAGGGAGCGTTGGGGGGGGTTTGGGGAGCCCTAGCTTGGCCACTGGGAGTCCCTCGTGCCTCGTCCAGAAATGAGTAACCCCGCTGCGAGCCTCAGACACATGATCTATGCACACTGCTGAGACCAGTGGCAGGAAAGCGACCCACCATGTGAGTAAGCCTTCTTTCATTTGGTGCCAACATTTTTCAATGAGTTTGTCTTGAGAGGCCCGAATGGCTATTTCCCCTTTCTCTCTCTCTCTCCCCCGCAACCCTCTCCACTTCACCGCTCTTCAAAGGGAAAATGCGATTAGATAATATGGAGAGAGAGAGAGAGAGAGAGAGAGAGAAAAAAAAAATAACAAAACAAACTTAAACAAAACAAAATCTGCTGTGGCAGAAGGGAGAGATGGACGCATTTTGACTTTGAGGAATATATGGCAACACCCCCACCCACATCAAGACGTTCTTGCGTTTATTTTCCCTCTTCCTCTTTCTAGCTGTATTAGAATAAACTTCAAAAGGTCTTTCGACATAATGACTTTTCCAGAGTTATCTCCCTGGAGGCCATAGCACCAAGTACACATTAATAGAATAACCTGAAGTCAATGGTGGATAATTAAAACACATTACGGACTATTCTTTTGAAACTACACCGGTGCGTGCGCGTTTTAACCATCAACTTTTTCCTAGAAAGACGTTGACTCAACTCCGATATTGGCAAGTTCTAGAGACTGTAGAATGTCTTAGACTTGTACATCCCTGGACAGGGTCAGCTGAATGGAACTGAGCTGTTTGGAAGATGGTATATATATATATTCTCACACCAAACTCACACGAGACCGACAGAAGGTTTGCGTCTAATAAGCAGACACTGCCACTGTGAGGGGAGCACTTACACACTGCTGTCTGTCATGGACATGGAATCGTCCGTCATAGCGTCGCTGGAGATCTCGCTGTCGTTGGCACTGGTGGCGGGGGCAAAGACGTAGCCCGAGTTGACCAAGTACTGGCTGGCCGCATCGCCGCGCCGGTGGGACCTGCGAGACACACAGAAGCATGCCCGTCAGTGGGCTTACTCTGTAGCCTAATGGGCAGGGCGGGACGGCCGCGGGAACTAAATAAAGAGACCATTGCAGCCGTTTTTTGTTGTTGTTACATGTAATATATATATATATATTTATCTTTAGACTTGTAGTATTTTACATTTTCAGTATATATTTAAAGTTTATATTTATTTTGATGTGTAGTGAGTGGTGTTAAAATGTTGTATGCATTTGCCATGCTAGTGTTCCCCTACATCCGATGTTAAAAATCAACATGGGAGCTCAGGGTGTTTGTATTGTGCTCTCTCTCTCTCTCTCTCTCTCTCTCTCATATGCACCCCTCCAATAAAACACAAGGGGGGGGGGGGGGGGTTTGAAGTGAGCAAACTGGCTGTATGTGAATGAATAACACCATCTCTCTCCTGTCCTGTAATCCCGCCCTTTTGTTTAGGGATGGCCCATGTTCCATGCTGTTCCCTCTCTCTCTCCCTCTATCTCTCTCTCAACCTATCTCTCTCTCTCTCTCTTTCTCTCTCTCTCTCTCTCTCTCTCTCTCTCATACTCGTATTCTGTGTTGCAGTCTGGGGAGCCTCCCTGTACACTCCTTCAACACACACACACTTTCTACTCTCCTGCTGTGTTGCATTCCTGTTCCTGGAGTGAAGGGGGTGTATGAGAAAGAAGAAGGGAAAACTTGAGCTTAAGAGAGAGAGAGAGGGAGAGAGAGAGAGAGAGAGAGAGGGAGGGAGAGGGAGGTTGACAGAGGGAGAGAGAGAGAGAGAGAGAGAGAGGGAGGGAGAGGGAAAGAGAGAGAGAGGGAGAGAGAGAGAGTGTGGAAAGGAGGGCCCCTTCCTTTATGAGGAGCCTACTGCCAGGAGAGCAGAGGAGAACCCCAGCATGACTAAAGCTCTGGGCCCCAAGCTCAAACCTGACCTTTCGGAAGGTCCACACAAAGAGTCAGGTATTTAGCACAGCTGGGCTCTCTGCACCCACTCTCTCTCTCTCTCTCTCTCTCATTCCATCTCTTTCAAAAAAAATCACCCCCCCCCCCAGCGCAAGAGAAAGAGAACATGAAATCTATTCTTGACACTTACAGAAAACGAATGGGTTTATTCTACAGTGAGGTAAGAAATTCTGGTATTACTATAAAAGACGTCCAAAACGTAGGCTACAGCCAACTGGCTTTTTGAGGCGTTTTGTAAATAACCACGCGCACTTGAAGCGGATTATGCTTAACCTAAAGGCCTGAAGTACCGACGCTTGAGAGATGGCGCTCCGCAGTAACAACGCTCTCCTCATAATGAGCTTCTCTGCTATAGCAACGGGGCCGTGTCCCAACCAGGTGTTAACACCTCAGAGACAAGGCCGCCCAACTGTCACGTACGACTGTCCACTTCTACTTCTCTCTCTCTCTCCCCTCCCTCTCTCCCTCTCCTTCTCTTGCTCTCACTTTCTCTCTCCCTCTCTCTATCGCTCACTCACCTCCCCTCTGGTTCCACTGTCGTGTTGATGGCAGGGTTAGCTAACCTACAGAACGCTTGCTAACCCTGAGTTCTGAATGGAAACGATATGCCTTCACTGCTCCGTCTCACACATGGAAACCATTGCTGAGAAGGAAAGCACAGTAGGTGTACTGTTGAAGTGCTACGGCTCTCCTGCTGTGAGCAGTGTTTGTTAGTGATGTCCTATTTCTTTCAACATGCACAGAGAACTGTAAGCTAGTGAACTGCGAGAAGGTATTTGGGGAATTTGACGTTTG
>JAODVN010000001.1:588100-598776 GCA_025434125.1 Chologaster cornuta
ATCTGTTTTAAATCGTTTTGGATATGGGAGAAAATCATGCTATATTGTTTTTATGCTACATCGTCCCTGTAAAATCTGTTGTCTGAGAGTATTACTCGCAAATGGTATGAAATATTTGTTATCACAGGTAACCTGTAGTTTGGGAACGTTTGATGGTGTTTGATATGCCTATAGCTACAAGTGTGGAAAATGTATACGGCCATGTGATGCACAAGTAAACTAGATTTAAAAAAGGATTTAACTCTATGAAGATAAAGTTTATTGTGTACCCATGTGTGCATCTATAGCGCACGCACACACACACACACACACACACACACACACACACACAAACACAGTGAGGCCACCCCGGTGGAACAGCCATCAGTCAAAGTGTGCCGGCGCTGGTCTGGGGGCATTTACATAGAAAGATGATGGAGAGATTACGGGGCACGGGGGTTATTAATCATACTGCCGAGAGCGAGAAGAGGGACTCCTGCATGTCACCATTCTCTCCAGGGAGGGCCTCTTACCCTGGGTGTGCCTTTTGTGCCATTTCCAGCTCTCTGCATGTGTACCAGCTAAGCTACACAGTCTTGCTTCAGGGGTGGCTCGGCGCTCCTGTGAGTCGCCCTTTCGCTCGCTAGCTTCGGGGCTACAGCTCTACAACCTGCCTACCACTGTGGCGTGCTCAGACACATGCAATGGTCTGGTTGTGCAATCGTGTAGGAACACCAAACTCTTCATCTGCGGTTGTCCTCACTGAATTCTAGACAACGGTTGCTTTATGGGTGTTACATGCAGCACTCAAGCCTTCCCCACCCCACAAGCGCTCTGCTTGTTCTGTTGAATTTTAAATAGCGTGTGGTGGGATGCTGAAACTGTGAGGCCAGTGTATGGCATTGCGGTGTAATCCACAGCGACAGGTGAGCTACTTTCCTCCTCCAAGCTGTTTGCTTTGGTAAACGTAGTCGCGGTTAAATGACCCCAATGGGACGTGACACGTCAACCCCAGCTTGTCCACCCCCTTTTCCACCCCGCTGCTCCATTATTGTCTGCCGACTTCTACGCCACACACCGTCAGCTAGGTGCTAGGTTCATACTGCTCCATCTTAACGTTTTGGGCTAATGACAGCCGCATCATGGATCATGCAATCAGCGATCTACTAGATTCAATGTACAGGTCTGGTGGGTAGATGTATGGAGGTGTTGGTGGATTAATGAATGGATAGGAAAATGATAGATAGTTTGGTGCACGGATGAAAGAATAGGTGGATAAATGGGTACTTCAAGCAACACTTCGCGCAGGAGATATTAATAATACCACCTACCAATTTAAACTTTTGACCTAGTTATCTTTTCATCTACATATTGTATAGACAGATACAGAGCTGTACCATATCACTAACGGTTGGAAATCTGTCAATACTACCAAACTACTAATACTATCAAACTACCAATATCAAATTGCCATCTGTAATTCATTTCTGTTGTTTATGTATAACATGTCAGTTATTAAAAAAGGTAAATATAGCAGAACACCACACATCCAATCTACTGTATGTTGCTAACTGAGCTGTACTCCTCCTATCCACTGTTAGCTGCTGTGAGAAAACGTAATAAACCTAGAGCGGTTTAAAGATTGGCAGCAACCCGCAGAGAAGCTGGAATGCTGAACCCACTGCTGACACTGAATCTTGGAAGGGAAGAACATTACTGTACGGTTTTTGACACCTCTCATTCCCAAAGTTATGAGGAATACCATCAACAATGTATTTCAGTTCAAACAGGAGAGCTCGTATAATGCGTGAGACCATGCAGAAAGATGAAAGCCAATATTGACATTATTACATTAAAAACATCGCGTGATTTAGACTGAGAGCTGTCGTGGTTTGGACAAATCTCACTAGACGCCATGAAACTCCCTGCCCCAACCAACTTAATCAACACAATGGTGCCTCTTACTGTGGGAACACGCGTGTGTGGCATCTCCCATTCATACTGGTTGGGGAAAACCCTCAATGCCCTGCTCATTAATCAACTCATGTATCTGGGAGAGAGCCGAGAGGATGCGCAGATGGTATGTGTTAAGAAGGCAAGTGAGTGGCAGTGGTTTATTTGTGCGTAGGTGTGTGTTGTGTGTCTACTGTACGTGGAGAGAGGGGGAATATATGACAGAGAAATACAGCTGTATGAGAGAGATATATACGGAACCATAGGCAGGTGGATGCTCTTCTCAAGACGCCAGGACAACTAATCAATCTACCTACCTCAAACAGTGAAAGTGAAACAGTGAGATGGTTATTACAGAATTATCATTTATTATTACATTTAGATGGAAATGGCGATGTTGAGTATGGAAAAACATTGCTTCTTGATCAAATGTTATTTTATCTACATTTAACATGCCAATCTCTATAAACATGACAGAGCTCAACTGAACAGATGTGTTCCGGTTGTATATGTTGGAATTGAGAGATACTGGTCCATGTTTTCACATTCATGTCTAAAATATCTGGGCAGTGGTTGCTGTTGCAGCAGTGGAAAATGTGGTAAAATACAGCAGGAAGATTCTACATGTATTTGTTCCCATTATTTTCCAACAGCTGTTGTGCTGTTGTTCTGCAGTGGGGGGAATATCCGGCGGGAAGAAAACAGGTTTATTGATTTAACTCCTCCCCCTTGTTAACTATTAATGCACGTGGGTGAGACATGGTGCTAAGGTACATTTTATTCACATCACATATACTATTGTTATATATATATATAAATATATATATATGTGTGTTTGTGTGTGAGTACACATGTTAGCAAAAACATTCCGTACAGTCACAGAAGAAGCAAAACATTATCATCTTGTAACAATGGTGAATGTCAAGGTCTGGGATATACAGTATTAAATGCTAGGCTCCTACCATTTAAGGGCCAAACCATTATGGCTAAAAGACTGTTGGAGCATCTCCCAAAACGACTTGTGGGCTGCTCCCGGTCAGCAGTGGGGGTTGTATACTGTAGTACACAACACTACCAACAATGGTCTGAGGAGGGACAAACCACAAACTGCAGGGTGTTGGACGTCCAAGGCTCATTGATATGCAAGAGCAAGGAACCGACAGAATGGCTACCGTGGCACAAATGTTAATGATGGTTACTGGAAGAATGTGTCACCACACACAATGCATCACCCTGCTATGTATATAGGGCTGTGCAGCCACAGACTGGCCCAGGATGACCTAATACGGCCACCCAGGTGTTAGACCTAGATCATTTTTTGGCTTATTGGTACATTAAATATACATTTATATGCTGGAAGTCAGAAGTCCAGGCACATATCAAATATCTGACTGGATAGCACGTTTTCTTCTGGTCAAGTCATTTGACTAATATTTTAGCAGAAGCACTGAGATGTACTATATGTATCCCTCCACTGTACAGATTACAGACAGCTAATAACCATATCAACTAACCAAATGTACTAACCTAAGCCGTGTTCCAATCAAAAATGGAACAGAATGCAAAATAGCAACATGACCTTACTGTGACAGATTAGCACATTCTCTGTGCGGTTGTCTCAGTTTTTACACTTGCGTGTTAGAGTTTCACAGATGAGCTCAGACAAAACAATCCCAGAATATGATTTTTCTTTCGGAAAGTTTTAGAACTTTAGAAATCTACTTTCCCAGCCCAGACGTCGTTTGTGCAAATCTTGCCGCCTCCTTGTGTTTTTTTCCCTCCCCTTGCCTTCCTCTCCTGCTCTTAACTGTGTACCAGCGGTTCTAGGGGCTGTCATATTGCATCAGCGCGCTACTGATTACTTCCACCTTGTCTCCCTCGTCAGGAAATGATTCTGACACGCACTCACACCCTGCTTTCCCCACATCAATATGCGTGCAATGGAAAAACTGCAGACAGTAAATAAATAATGAAAGACAAGGTGTGTGTGTGTGTGTGTGGATCTACGTGTCGCTCTCGTTCCTTCTCCCAGTTTCAGTCTGTCCTTTGTGCACATGCGTGGCGCTGTGCGGCGTGCATGCATTGTGTATAAGGATGTAAGTAAGCATGCGTGTGTACTTTAAAGCAATGCTGAACTTTTGTAACCAGCCCCCACTCAAACTTCCTTAATAATGGTCCTTAAATCCTCATGCTGTATATTCATTATGAAATACCTCATTTACTTAGATTGTCCCTCAAAAACATGCTTGTATCTCTAAAGCTGATAGAAACAACTGGAATGTGTTTTCAAATTACTAAAATGCATATAACAGACTCAGACTATTTGGTGTATTATTATTATTAATATTGTTCGTTTTTATTAATATTTCACTACAAGATTATTATTTGGTCTGCCTATATACAAATAAATTAGAAACATTTTCTGGTTCTTTGGTACAGTAGTAACTTGTAGTAGAAAAAGTAGAAACATGGCTACCACTTCTCACAGATCTCAGGTCAAGTGTTCAAATGCATCACTTCCTGTGGTTGTCAGGGGCGAGCACTAAATGGTCTCTCCTCTAGCGAACTAGCGGAAGTGTCTCGGCACAATGTGAAAGTGCATTGTGTTTCCTCATGGGACAAATAGAAATAGCTGCTATTTGTAAACAAAATTATCCTGGTTTAATGATTTAAGTTTACACAAGATATTTAGGCTTACACTTGTTCCCTTTATTGCAGAGGTCTTCAACGTGTTTCAGGCCAAGGAGCCCTTGACTGAACACAGCACATGGACCCCCTATCACATGGTATAAAATATTTAGTTGCCAGGCCAACAATATTGTGTAAGGCGACCTATAGTGCCATGTATAAAAGTAGGCCACAAACTAAGCCTTTAAAATAATTGACATTTCTATAATGGTACTTAGTAGCACATTCTGTATTTATGATAATGTAGATTTTCTTACATTTACATTTCTGGAAGAAAATACATTTGTGATCAAATCTTTTGTAGGACCCCCTGTTGAAGACCTCTGCTTTATAGTATACCCATGATTATGGAGGAAAATATTTGAAGTGGAATGCTTTTTAAATTCACAATCATTTTGGTTTAGTATGCAAAACGTGTACAATAAAGCAAGGTGTGACTTTATTATACAGTAAAGGAGATCATCTATTTTCTTCAGGCAGAATCATGAAATATTACAGGAACTCTGGATTATGCGTAAATATTTAAGCATTTTAGCATTAACCTGTTTCAGGCAATGAGTTTAACAGCTGAATTTCTCAAGTTCAGTCACTCAGGTAACAGAAAGGAATGCAACAAACAAATGTATGTGCATGAGTAAATTAACAAAAGCGCCCATCCTTCAGAAGGAATTGCCCTAGCCGTACTGCAGTTAAAAAAAATCTCTTATTTAAATTTCCTACAGATTGCATCAACCGGAGCTACAGTATGACTATATATATGGGTTGGCAGGTAAAGAAATTGAGCAAATTGTCCTTTCTATGCTGTGAAATGCATTCAAATATACTGTACACAAATTATCTAAATCCCAATGGAAAAGCACGTGTACTGGACATTGGCACAAAATGATAAAAAAAAATTTAGGGGTGCTAAAGGTTCCAGCCAGGGTTCCCTTAAGAACGCTACACCTAGGCTGAATTTTCATTAATTCGCTTGTGGCACTTAACGATCTTTTAGGGCCCATTTCCCCGCCTCTCTCAGCCCGTCTGGGGCAGGGAGCACTACTAAGGGCCTGAGGACTTCAGATGGCGGCAGCTGCAGAAAAGTGTGGAGGTAGCAGGGGAGGATTAAAGAGCGTGCTTCTCTGATGCCGTTTAATCTCACCGGCCAGCGAGCGAGGAAGAGCACCTCTGATGTTCGGCCTTATCGTATCCTCATCATCGAACCAGGGGGATTTGGCCGTGGACACGCACATGTTGCTGCTGCAGAAGCGCTCCAATCAGCGATCTGGCTGGCTCTGACAAACCCAAACAGCTCAAATTGGTCGGTGGAGGGAGCAGTCGGTCGTGGTTGGTTACCAACACAGACGAACGTAAAAAACAAGACTTCACCGAGCAGAAGTCCAAGAATGTCTTTGTCCTCACCTGCTGCGTCGCTGTCCCCGTTTTCCTCTCTGCTGTCACCCCAGCCCCCCCTTCCAAACCCAAAGATCCGGAAATTGCTCAATTGCACAAGCCGTCTCAGGAGCCTGTCTCGTTTCACCCCATCCCTCTCCCCCACAACGCCATCCTTCCATTTCTCTCACCCCCTCCCCCCATGCCCCGGTGCATTCCAGCATGACAAACCACATGGGATTTCACTAGTCCTTTAAAGCCTGCTGCCTCTGGGAAGCGGTCTCCTCCACGCAACATTTTAGTATTCTAGGGAATACGTGACTAGGGAAGCAACCACTGCTGCTATATTCCACCCCACCCCCTCCCCCGAACCCCGCACATACCCCCCCACTTGTTATTTCCGCTCATGCTCTGCAGCAAGAACGAGAGAACGGATAAACTACCAGCTATCAGGGGGTCGCAGACTGATTGTGATTGGTATTTCATTTTACACTCATTGATTAATGTTTGCACACGTACAAATAAAGTAAAATAAAGTAAAATAAAGTCTTCGGATTTTCATTTCATTTAGACATCTCCGTCAGGTTTCTTTTTCAGAAGTACTTTTTTATTTTAACACATAAAAGCATCACAACAACAATATACAAATTCTTAGTAATCTTTAAAACCAAAACACATTTACACATGCAACAATAGGGTTTAAGACAATGAGTAACTTTGAATAATTTTGTTTTTGGAATGTGTAACGTTACTCTGCAGGAGTGTTTGCTCATTCACCTTGCAGGAGAAAGACTATCCTTAAATCCCAGAACACCAGATATGTCAAATACTTTAAGTACACTGCATATAGTATACTGTACTTGTAATTAAATGTAAATCTCAATGTTCCCAGCAAAACCTACATTTCCTTTACTTGCATTACCCCCTACCTTTTAGACAGTGTGTACAACCATTAGTGTTGCACTCTAAAACAATTAAAAATGCTATGGCCCAGGCAGTTACATTGAAAGCTGGTTTTTCATCATTTTTAAAGAGTAACTAAACCTCACAATCTACCAAAAGTACATCTGAAGATGGCAGCTGCTTCCCAAATAAGCCAATAGCAAATCGCAATTGTTCCAGGCTGCGTTTAACATTTAGACGGAAAGATTCTGACAATGCAATTTCTTGTCGGCTTTTAAATAACGTGGTTTTGAGGATTAGATACTGTTTAAAAGTAGCAGACAGTCTAACATACAGTATATATTGGAAGCATCTTGTGTTGTTGTAATGAAATGGTGTTCTTTTGACTTATCACAAGTGCTAATCAACCATCTAGACAATGTGCCCTGCTCCCTAAAAAGTTGACTCTTAATGATGATTTGTCAAATAAACGACCAATTAAACAGATCTGCTATCTTCATAAACAGTGTTTCTTGAGAAACCAGAAACTAGCTTTCTTCATCCAGAGGTGCACTGAATTTTAGTTAGCAAATTATAAGAGAACACAACTGACTAAAATGTTTCAGTTTGATACAGTCGCTCAAAAGTTAACCTAAACGAAAAGTTGAGGAATAATCGACAAAAGAGATTATTGCTCCAGTGTGTGTTGTAATATCACCAATCTAAGTGGCCTCTTCTGTTTGACGGATTCAGTATGATTGTCTATTGATTCCTTTACATAGGATTGGCTGTAAACCTACAGCCATGACACTGAAAACATTAAGACACTAAAAATATACATTATGATACTGTCAAAAGGTACAATAATTACACAGAAAAGTAAATTACAGAGTTAAACCAACACCATAATGTTTTTCATTTATCTTCTGTCAACCTTTCTTCTCCTCTCCAAATGTGGTGGGGTTGGGGAAGGAGGGGGGGGGGGGATTGTGAACCTCTCAAATGTTGCTGGCAGAGAGTCAAAGTCCCACCTGCCCTGCTGCTGGCGGCCATCTTTGTTGGTCGCTCTAAAAGAACCACCGGAATGCTTCTCCATTGTTGACTGGTGTCCTCTGCGGGAAGAATGAAATACACATTTTAACAATACATCTTCACCAAAAAATGATATCTTAATATTTAAATGTGTTTGTTTGGCATTTGGTGGACATTAAAGGTTAATTATGGTTCATAAATACCAAAAAATAATAATAAACAAAAGCCATCACACTCAAGTCCAAAATCTTATATCTCATCAAAGAGCAGGCTGAGGTGGAAAAATACATCCACATCGCACCCAAATAATCATTAAACTGGATGAAATATTCAGCTCAAATTCCCAAAAAGCAACAATGAGGCATTTAATTAAGGAGAGCTCTATACGCAGTCAAGGGAAACAGTGCATCATTTCAATTTGAGTCTGGGCCAACCCCCCCAAAACCTCTATGCTAGAGTGACAGCCTCTCCTTTCAGAAACTCATTTGGAAGTCAGAAACATAAAATGCTGAGGCCTACCACCAATCCCCATAACCAATTAGCACATTTTTTGATTATTTTCTCACTGTTGAACAGGAAAGTGGTGCATGATCACAACTGCAATTGCTTTAGTCTGAGAGCCAGGCAATTTGACATTTTAATAAAAGCATCTTCAGTGCATGCTGATCAGTATTTTACAGACATACATACTATGTACACACACACACACACATATATATATATATATATATCTACACAACTGAACCTGCCATTCATTACACAGCAAAGCATTTCACCATGCATGCTGCACTGTACAGCCAATCTCAGAGAAGTTTGTGTGCTTAACTAGCTGCATAATGCTAGTGAGTCCATTGCTAGCAAGAACATTAATGGTGCACGTCTGCAAAGGTAGTTCTCATCAAGCAGTGGGTGGAGATACACGTATGGTATGGGATGGGGGGAGGTGGTAGAATTATTATTATAAGCTCCCCATGTGACTTGCCAGGAGGAGCTGGATGGCTTTAAAAAATAAAAACACTGAAAAATATGTTAGAATAATATAATCCATAATATGTCCTCTTAAATAATGGAATCGGATAAACCACCTAATGTTGTTACAGTAAAATAGAGATGTATAGTAAAAGCTTACTGTACGGTACTAAACCTAAAGAGCTCCACTGTTTGAGACAGAGTAGTCTAAGACCAATCTGTTCTAATGTTCCCATGTAAGCCTAATGTAGAAGGTCTGAAATCCCTGAAGATCAACGTCTACTAGAGACACGACAGTCAACAAGTCAAAGAGCCCACGTATACAGCAGCGCCACTAGCGCGGGCATAAAACCCTTCCCTACATTGGCCACAGTTAGCTAAAGCTAGCATAGTAAGAGACAGAAGGGGGAGGGTGAGAATGTTTATCTCGATCCATATTCTGGCATTGATCAGTGCGCCGGTGGAAGTGTGGCTCGCCAGACACAGTAATGACCCTGAGCTGGGCTCTCTGCATGTCTCTGTTTTGTTAAGTTCCTGCGGTATCGATCCGCCGGGGCTCTGGAGTGCTGCTTGGATTCACTCCCAGGCCCGCTCCGCACCGGCACGCTGCAGCGACCGGGCACAAAGCAAGGCTCAATTAGCACAGCATAGCCCGCCTGCACGCACATCCACAATCACCTCTTCACCCCCAGGGAGGAGCGGGGGACAAAGACCAGAAACAAGACAGGGGGAGCCACCGAGGCTTCACCCCTGCATCCAGATGGCATGGCAGCGGTGGGGCTAGGCAGAGCATGCAAATATAACCAGGCTACCGAAAAGACAATAGCTCTCCCGCAACAATGAGCGCTGGGGGGGCCGAGTTAACCCCTACGGCGACACTGGTTGGTACATGCGGTTTGTCGGTGACGTGGGCTGGTGGCGTAGTCGCAAAAAGAGATGTGGTGGAATAATTCAGCGTGGGTGGCTGGCGAGGCAGCGTGAGCAAGGTCCACAGGCTACCACGGCAACCCCTGACGCTAACTGAGGCTGGCAGGTGTGGTTAAGACCGCAGCCTTGCGCGTCCAGGGCTGATTGGGAGCAGAGGCGATAGGAGACGGGGCTTTAAATGGGATAGTGAATAACAGTATCCGTCATGGCCGCCATACACTCCGGTCGTCGACAAAACATACACCTAGAGGTACATGTACGCATGCTAGCTAGCTAGCTATCCAGCTAATAAACACTAGAATGTACCCATTCTAGCTCCACACACAGTTTTCCTCCCCTGCTCTTCCCCCTGCAGACTTGGCCTCACACGAGGCTGAGGCCAGAGATAAATGACTCAGGACGATGCGGGGCGATAATAGGCCATGCAGCGGCGCCTCAGAATTCAATCAGTGCACACACGTCAGCACGGATGAGCGTAAAAGTGAAATATGCTCGCCAGCGTGTGTTAAAAGACGCTGTGGTGCGCATTGGGATTGCTGCCGCCACAACAACAACAACAGCGTCCAAGAGGACAGTGTCGGGAAAGCCGTAATAAAAAAGAATGGGGGGGGGGTGAGGGGTTTCGCTTTTTCCGGCTTTGAGGGACTTAAGCTTAATAGATTTTAACTATTTCCCCATTCTTTGTTTACTGGTGGAGGATTCAGTATTGGGGGTTTTGGGAGGTGTATTGTGGATTGGGTTATTTAGTGCTTCTGTGGTGTTGTCTCCAGGGTTCCGCTAATGTTGGCGACATGGTAATGCATGGTTGGTGGAATGGATTGGTGGGTGTGTGCCCTGGCCTGCAGTGCCTGGGGGTTTAGCTGGGGGGAGCTGGT
>JAODVN010000001.1:800299-811582 GCA_025434125.1 Chologaster cornuta
TCTCTCTCTCTCTCTCTCTCTCTCTCTCTCTCTCTCTCTCTCTCTCTCTTTAAACATTTATCTACAGTTTTCTCCATACAGGCTCATTGTGCTATATGTTCTTGGTTTACACAGCTTTTTACTCACCAGAGTTGCTATTTATCTTGTATTGATTCTAGCAGGCAACAAAGAATAACATGTTACCATATTAATGTGACTAATTGTCATTGTGTGTGGTTCCCCTAATGTCTCTTATGTATAGTCCTAAAAGGCTTTATGTTATCTGTTGAATTTACTCCTCTGAATTTCTATTTCTCTTTCTGTCCATTGCGTAGATATCCACAATGTGTCATAGAATGTTCATAGTGATAGTGATAGGAAGCACAATTATTTTTAAGAACCATGTTGTCAGTCATTATAATGTGAAGAAGTGGGTTCACACAAAAGCACTATATTTTGAACCTCAACCACAAGAAGGTTTCCAGGCCTTGCCACGATTTTCCCAGCATCGTTTGCTGTGTCTTAATTTTTGGCAATGTTCGTACTCACGAGGAATCAAGTCGTTATATTTTTCACTCATTAATAGCACCATCTCCAAAATAATCAAGCCAAGAAAACTGCTCCTTTTGGAATAACACTTAAGTCTCCCGTCAGAGTGTTTCTGTTCTCTCAGGATGGAAACTTGTTTCCCGTGCTTACCGGGCTTACAAAATATAGGATTGGGAAACACTAAGGCTGATATAAAATATTCACTGTCAATATTTGCTTCATTACATTTCCACCCCTCTTCATAGCCCTACAAATGCAAGCACATGCATTTTCAGTACTTCATGAAAGAGTATGGTGTCGTTAATATTTAATCTGACACTAGACATGCATCCTGTAGGCCTCATTAACATGGAGCATGGTAAATACTGATTTGTGGCTTGCCTAATGAGTGGAACGCAAGCACAACGCACCTCCAAGGCTTTTCCAACTATTACATTAAGCAGGAGATTTCCTATATGACTGACCAGTGCTAATTCCTGATACAGAGCAGCACAGAATTCCCTTAATAATAAAATGTCCTATGAGATAACAAAAATACTTGTGATTAATAATTATGATTTATCTTAACATATTTTTTCCCTCTGGCTGACACCAGATCCAAATATAATGTAGTGACCTTGTGCTTAAACAGTGGGCATCTCAGATAACAATCACATCTTTCAGTACGCTGTATTTATAAAACGTTTCACAACAAGTAGATTAACATCCTAGCAATGTTGGAAAGACCGTTTAATAGCCCCACCACAGCCAACTAAATTTACTTTGTTTAGACTAAATTAAACTCTTGCCTGTTTTCATCAATGCTTGGTGGATAATGACGCATTTGCATGGCTGATTAGTGGGTAAAAAAGTATAGGGCTAAAAGTGATTAGGAAACTGAGGCAGGGGAAAGAGGATTATTTTCAACAAAGCTCTATTATGTACTTGTCGCTTGAGGGGCCCCTGAATTTCACGAACAGAATAGCTGACCCTCCTGCCCCCTACTCCTCTTCTCCATAGTCCAGTGATTATGCACAATCAATAATGTTTTTTTTTTGTGTGTTTGTCTTCTCTCTTGTTTCCTCTTGGGCTGCTAGGATGCTGCAGGCAAGGTGCTGGACCGCTGGACCATTATGTCCCGAGAAGAGGAGATCATCACCCTGCAGCAGTTCCTGCGCTTTGGTGAGACCAAGTCCATTGTGGAGCTAATGGCCATTCAAGAGAAGGAAGGTCAGGCAGTTACAGTTCCCTCCTCCAAGACAGACTCTGGGATTAGGACATTTATTGAGAGCAACAACAGGGCCCGTAGCCCAGGGCTCCTGACGCATATGGAGAACAGTAGCCCCTCTAGCATCCACCACTTTGAGAACATCCCTAACAGCCTAGCCTTCCTATTGCCCTTCCAGTACATCAATCCAGTCTCTGCCCCCATGCTGGGCCTGCCCCCAAATGGCCTGCCCATGGAGCAGTCTGCCCTCCGGCTTCGTGAACCCAGCCTGCCCAACCAGAGTGAGCAGGTGGAAACAAGCGAATCCGAAGTGTCCCTTTCACCTTTTCGCACAGGCCAGAGCCCCAGCCGGGTAGCCCTAGGAGCCATGAATAACAACATCGAACCCAAGACTGAACCCAGCAACCGCGCTTCGCCCATATCCCCAACCCCTTGCCCTCAGCAGTCTCAGCAACAACAGCAGCAACAGCAGACGCAGCTTCAACCGCATCAACAGCAGCAACAACAGCAGGGCCAACAGCAGCCTCAGAATCAGCCTCAGCAGCCCAACAGCCTGAATGACCACCAGGTTCATCACCACTATGTAAAGAACGAGCCATCCAAGTCCATGACGCACTCCTCCTTCTCGTCCAAGATGCACCGCATGCGGCGCATGGGCTCGACGTCACGCAAGGGTCGCGTCTGTTGCAACTCCTGCGGCAAAACCTTCTACGACAAAGGCACGCTGAAGATCCACTACAATGCTGTGCACCTCAAGATCAAGCACCGATGCACCATCGAGGGCTGCAACATGGTCTTCAGCTCGCTGCGTAGTCGCAATCGGCACAGCGCTAACCCCAACCCACGCCTGCACATGCCCATGCTGCGCAACAACAGGGACAAGGACCTCATCCGGGCAAACTCAAGCACAGGTACCCCGGTCATCTCCAGCACCAAGAGCAGCGGTTTCACCCTCACCAGTCCCGGAAGGCCACCTCTGGGCTTCAGCACCCCACCCCTGGACACTATGCTGCAGTCACCCCTGCAGAGCCCGCTAATGTTCCCCTCCCTGAAGTCAGTGCAACCGGTGCAGCCAGTGCCGCCATTCTACCGCACGCTGCTGTCCCCTGCGGACCTCGTCAGTCCTCCGGTGTCGCTGCCCACTAGCCCCATCCTGCCCGCTACCACAAACAGCACGTCCCTGATGGACCAGCAGCAGCAACTCCTAGCTGCTGCTGCAGCAGCTGCGGCAGCCTGCCACAACAACAACAACAACAACAACCCTCACTTGTCAGATGCTGGACCCATGTCCCACCATCTGTCTACACCCAGTGCCAACCACGACCACACCACTGGCACCAGCGACCCCACACCCAAGAAGAAACCACGGAAATCCAGCATGCCTGTGAAGATTGAGAAGGAGGTGATCGACGTGGCGGACGAGTACGACGACGACAAGGACGAGGATGAGGACGACGACGTCCGCCACCATCACCACCACCGCCACCACCGCTCGTCATCCCTCCTGCACAACCACGTCAAGATCAACGGCAACAACAACAACGTGAGCAGCGGGAACCACAGCGGCGGCAGCGGCCACCAGTCTCCCTCCCAGGACGAGATGAGCCCCGGCCTGGCCCTGCGAGCCATGATGAGGCCCGGCAGCGAGAGCAGGAGCGCCAACGACCTCCGCAGCTCCGCTGAGCTCCGCTGCATGGGCAGCTTCACCTCCGAGGACCAGGACCACGAGAGGGACTTCGAGAACGAGTCCGAAACCTCCGAGTCCAAGATGTTCTACCGCGACGAGATGATGGAGGTGGAGGAGCAGCAGAAGCACAACCGGGGCAACAGAGGGGGCCTAGACAAGGAGCAGGAGGAGGAGGACGGCGAGGAGGCTCACCTGAGGAAGGAGATGGACGATAAGAGGCGATCGTCTCCCTCCCCTCACCAGCCTCCTATCAAAATCAAGGAAGAGCTCAGCGATCCCACCTACGACATGTTCTGCATGAGCCAGTACGGCCTCTACAACGGGGGGATGGCGGCGGCCGCAGCAGCCGCGGCCAGCATGGCGGCCCTGCACGAGAGCTTCATCTCTTCAATGGCGTACGGCGCCAGCCCGCCCAAGTTCCCCCCGTCGCAGTCGCCCGAGGGAGATCTGTGCTCCAGCCCGGACCCCAAGATCTGCTATGTGTGTAAGAAGAGCTTCAAGAGCTCCTACAGCGTCAAGCTGCACTACAAGAACGTGCACCTCAAGGAGATGCACGTGTGCACTGTGGCTGGCTGCAACGCCGCCTTTCCCTCCCGACGGAGCCGAGACAGGTGAGCACACCTTTTCCTTTATATGTCATGTGTCTCGGACAGGTAGGTTTATAGGAAATCACGTTTTATAGTTGGTCAGTGCTTACAGTACTTACAGGTAAAATCTTTTTAATCATTCGATAAACTAGGAAAATATAATTAAAAGGATTCTATGGAAAATAGTTTACAGAAATAAAAGATAATAATAGAATAATAATAGATACTAATAGAAAACTGTTTTTTCATAAAAAATATTTTGTTGAACCGAAAATACATATTATAGGATTTTTTAAAAATATTTTGCTACATTTTAAACAGCACCAAATCGCTTCTTTCTTCACTATTGTACGTGTCACTGTGCAACAAAGTCACAGTGATCACTGAATGCAGCAGGCTTTATTATAAGACATAATGACACTATGCTGTATGTGTAGCCCAACTACAACATGTACAGTATAACAGCAGATTAGTTTTATATGAACTCTAATTGCATTTAGTGACATCTATGCTGGTGCGTAAAATGTTTCAAATAAATTAAAAACTGCAACCTGGCAATATCCTGTTCCATTTTTTGTAAATAGGTATCACTGAACATCTGTGTAGCTAATGGAAAAATAAAAGATAGATTCAGTGACATCTGCTCCTTGTCAAGTCAATGTTCAGAAGGATCGGGTGTCAGTACTTGCAAACACGCGTGTGGCCGTACCCATCCACCCTCAGGTGGCAATGTGTTGTTTGGCGGCTCTGCACTGCCTCACCTTGTCACCGGCAGGTGAGGCCGCATACATTAACATAGACAGCGGTCTGTCAAACCACTGCATTTATTAGCGCATACGGAGGTGAGGCTACCTACAGTATGCTCACCTAGGCTTGTTAGCACATATCCACCACAAATGCGAACTCTCCGGAATATGAACTGTGGCAGCACTAGCAGGAGTTTAAAGGCATTACACATGGATGCACAACACCTACAGTGCTCTGGGCTACACTAACACACATTTTCTTAGGAATCATTCAGAGTTGTTTGTTAGCATCTAACCGGACAAATTATTTTGTTACGGTAATAGAGCTATCGAGGATAACTGCTAGCTACTCTTTGGCTAAGGATTAGAAGTATTTCAAGTATATTCCAAATACATTATTTTCCTTCCTCTCCATATATGTTTGTGTAAAGTTAACTGTAGGCTGTGTGGTCACATGGAGAAACATGAGATAATGTAGGGCACCATCAAGAACTAGAACAAGCAGACAACCAATAAAAAACAACAAAATCTAAATACACAGATTTAGGGGAAGGTGCACTCTTATTTGGACACTACTATGCTTCTCTTTCCCTAACTTTTTTTTTAGGATAAGGAAACTCGTTTGTCCCAGGAGCTTTTGTCCACATTGACCCTCCCTGTTCTTTTCCACACTAAGCCTTTACTAAGCCCTCTTATTCAGTGGCATCTGTTCCCACTACTGTTAGTTCATTAGCAGCATGTAAACAGAGCAAGTGGCGCTGGGCCGCGATGAGGGAGTAGAGCGAGACAGGCGTTAGGACTAGCAAGGCTACGGTCGTGCTGCTCGTCTGACACAGCTGTGTTGACAGCAGGGGCATGACAGGAGTCATTATTAAAGCATGCGTTGCTGCGCTATGCACCCGTTCTGCCGCCAACCACTTTGTTAGCTTGCATCTCTCCGACAAGACTTAAGGGACAGAGGAGGCCCGAGGCATAACAGGCTTGCTGCCCCGTGGAGGCACACACACACACACACACACACACACACGCAACAGAGAATAATATTCCTCTCTTTACTGTGCTAAACATTGTGTGATGTAAACACTTTTCTCTGACGATCATGCTTATGGCTGAAGTTAACACAAATATTATACTATACAGTATATAGTCCTAGAGCGTTACTGTATGAACCAAGGTGGACAATATAAACAGCAGATATTTAGAGGTCTGAATTAATTTTTGCTATTTAATAAATGAAGTGAGCAGGTGAGTGATAATATCGGTTAAAGAATAAGCCTTTTTTTCCCTGTAACGGAAACCGGAACTTGACCTATGCTCGTCGTGACTTTGTGTCACACTTTGCAGTCTCCCTGTGATGCACATGTGACAGTTTGAGATGAGAAACACTAGCATATCAATTCCATGTAAAAACACAAGTGATAGAACATATGGCAGTGGGAGATACGTGCGTAGAAGGGAGGGACAATCGCTGCTGTGAACATAATGCATCTTTGAGGGCCCAGGAACACTATTGTTTCCATACTTATTCAGTGGGGGATACATTCCTGATAGCATGTGGGACATATTAGTCCACTGCCGTTCCTCTGGTTCAAGTATGGAACAAAACAACAGACAGAAGGGCATTGGAGGGCTAAAGGAATTCTGGAGGTCTGGGGCGAGTCAGTACTGTGGCCAAGCGCTCATCAAATATGTCCCTGGATAATCCTGTAGCTGTGTGATGTATGTTTCACTCTAATAGTGTTGGTAACGTACTGTATGTAGGGGAGAAACATGCTGTAGGGGGTTGGTAATTGTCACGTTTCACAATTAAATAAACGTGACTTGTTTGCTGACCAGAAAGCATTATGTGGAAATGCATCAAGCCAAATCATGCTTTTCTAAATACAACATCTGTTAATAAAAGAAAGAACAGAAAAAACAACATAATACCTGCATACCTTACCTACAGTATGCACATCCCATTAGTTAATAGACTCAATAAAACAAAATGCTTTAAGCCTAACACCAACACTGCCATCTGAAGAAGAGTGCAGTGGGGTTAAAGCAAGAGCAATTGAACGACAGTCTTCAGAGTAGGACATTATGTGTGATGATGCTAGAGTACAACTCATCGGCAGTGTTACTTGAAGTCTTAGGTGTCTTGTCCTCTGTTCAGTAGGAAAGAGTAAATAACTAGTCACACACACACATGCAAGGATAATACGCCCTCGATAAGGCCTTCAGGGTGTGTGTGTGTGTGTGTGTGTGTGTGTGCGTGTGTGTGTGAGTGTGTGCAGTGGGGTGTTTTCCCCTAGCACCCTGCCAGCCTGCTACACAGAGGTAAATGATTGCATATTTATTGTGGGGAGCTAGTGGCGTCGGCTGTGAAGCAGTGTGATTAAGTGCTGGAAAGCCGCGTGCACCAGCAATCATGGCCATTATTAGCATCGTTAATCATATTTCTTAAATCAGTGGCATGCCTTACTTATCCCCCTTTCACCTCACCTCAGCAGTTGAGGTTATTTTCAAGCCCTCCTTCGTTTTAATCTGCTCGTTCTGTTGTACATGTCACCAAGCAGGTGCCCTCCTTTTTTCACATTTTCATGGTGCACTGGGGCAAAGCCCGCAGCCCCGGCGGCGCGACCAGTGCCGGCTGAGGGAGTGAAGGTTAATTATGTTGGAAAGTCTATTTACTCCTCTCTTCTCACTCTCTCTTTTCTCTCCTTTTCCCTCGCTCCCATCACGGCATGTGGCCTCTGCTTCACTCCTTCACAAGCCGCACTCTAACTATTATAAACAAAGGGAGCAGAGATTGCAGAGCGAATATGTTAGCAAAAGCCACTCTTACAGTCTGGCTAAAAAGTACATTATCTTGCTTTCTGGTTATTGGCACTGTCTTTGTGGCCTATTTTGATGAGGAAAATTAGAACGATTATTCATGTTAGATAAATAACATATCAAGGCCAATATAATTATTTTTGATAGGCCAATAGAAGTCTCTGTAGGGTATGCAACACATTAGGTCATTACTTTGACATTCCCTGAGGTATTTTCCATACATATTTGTAGTTTGGTAGATTAGAAAAAATGTCATAATAGAGTACAGTAACAATGCAAAAGAATGGTGAGTGGTGACAGAGAATAACTATTGTTAGTAAAACACCATCCCAAGCATAACACATCCCAAATGACAGGGAAACCAAAGAACCACTGCAGTCAATTTAATACCACATTTAGACATTATGATTCATTTAGTAAATGCTTTCTCACACACACACACACACACACAGACACACGCACAAACACACACACACGCATGCACTAAACAGGAGGCCAAGGGCCATCAGATGAGCCCATGATTAACGCAGGTTGAGACAGGAAGACTGTCTCAACCTCCTCTGCACAGTCACAAATCTGCTCTCTGGAGACCTCCCCCATTTTTGGGTAAAGAGGAGCCCATCAAATTGGCTTGTCAGCCACATTACTGGCCAAAAGGGAGGTATACTGTAGAATAGGGGAGGGGGCATAAAGAAATAACATGTGAATTATGGCAGAGATGCTAAATTAGATTAATGTTGGGATATCTATAATTTTGTGTTTACACTGCTCACCTTTAAAATGGCAATGATAATATTTATACAAGTGGCAGAACTAAACAGTTTATTTCATAGATCTCTATAAAAAAAAAATTATTACATGCAGCAATTACAGTACATATTGTTAACCTTTTTGTGTTTGCAAAAATAAAAAAATTGTAAATTGTTTATTAACGTGATATTGTATACACAGTACTAATATGTTGTATGCATTTTTGGAGCCCTGTTTAGGAAACAGGCTACATGCTAATACTGTAGCCATAAAACAAGCTACTTACTGCATGGCATTTAGCATGTTTGACGTTTTAACATCTTAAGACTTGAGTTAGCCACGGCAACCTAGAGCTTATTAGCAGTGAGAAGGTTTTAGACACGGAGACTTGTATCAAAGGACCCGCCTACCTGAGCATCACCAACAGCATCCTTGAAGCGCCCTACCCGCCCCGCCTCCCTAAACCTTGTGCCTTTATCAAAGCCAGGCTGGTATAGCAACCAACCCAATGTATGACAGGAAAATTGTGCATACCTCCCACTCATGTATTTGTTATTGATTATAGGATTGTTTAAATTGTCAAGAACAATTCTGGCTCCCCTCGGCCAAGCATCCACATGTGTATCAGACTAGACAGGGATACGGCACAGTCAATCACACACGCAGAATTACCACTCCCATATTTGAGCCATAAGCTAACTCCATATGGGTGCAACTACACTATCAAAGGATAGAAGGAAGAACAAAGGATTTATATAGTCTTTTTGATCGAAGTCCCACTGTATGGAAGTAGTATATTTTTCACACACACACACACACGCACACACGGACTCAAATACCCGAGGTGACAGCCATGGTCGATCGATTTGTCACGCTCTCTCTCCTCAATGCTGACGATGCTTGAGTGGACGGGCTCCTGGTTGCCTGCTTCACAGAAAAGGGTCCCTCAAATGAATGTATTTTTACCTCTTGCAGGAGAATGTCGGATAGGGAGGTAAATAATTAAAGGAAAGGGGCCCTTTTTGACTGCATCAACCCTGCCACTGCTGGTAAGCTCTACTATCCATTGTGACTCCATTTTTGCCCATCCTGCCAAGGATGATCCTTCTCCTTTTCTAGTTTTTTATGTATTTATACTTTTTTTTGCTTTTGGTTTTTTACACACGCGTGCGCTTCCTGCATGGAAACTCCTCACATTAAAAAGCACTGTGTGTTTGGTCATTTCGTATTTTGATTTTAAGTCCTGGACTGATTTGAGAGCAGTGAGCCTTGTCTATGAATATGTGACACTTGTTATCCGTTGCTAAATTTCCTGTCTGTGTTATATAATTTTATTGTGACATGTGTGACGTGGGTTCTATTTTTTTTCTAAATTCGAACTGTGTAATGGGAGTGAAAAACCGTCGAATTTGACCAGTCACGTTCATTTCACCTGCATTCTTTAGCATGGCTTTGTACGCTTACTGAAATCCTCACCAATATCATTTTGCTTTAGCATGGCACTTATTACACGCCTGCAGATATTTCTCTTTCATCAGCTGTAGCAAATGCTTGATAAATCTTGCCTTGTGTGAAATGTGTATCTTTTTTGAGGCCAGTTCTACGAGAATGACACATTACTGGGGTGTTTGATCAATCCACCACCAAGAGTAAACAAATGTCAAGGCCCTGTGCTAATACACTATCCAGTTCCCCTCCATTATCACATTACCACAGCTGAAATCAGTTGATAAACTCCCATTCAATATGGCTGAGTGTTTAATTGAGTCAGAGTCTATTGGATTTGAGGGCTGTGCAGTGCAGACATGCTGACAGTAGTAAACACACTCGCAGGATGTTAGCTTGCTTCACTCTGGTGTAGGGTCCGCCGGTCGTTCCTCTACAAACAGTACATTTACAAGTTATTCATGTATGTGTATGAGGACCATTAGAGCATGTGAACTATGTAAGTTAGAGAGTTTATTTTGTTTATTTTTGTGGTAGGCATAAATGAAATAAAATGTGTGCCATGTTAATTAGCCAGGTGCAGACCACTGCTAATCAAATGACAGCACACTAATGCGCAACCTGTCCTCCTTGTCACGGCAGGCATAGCTCCAACATCAACCTGCACCGTAAACTGCTGACCAAAGAGCTGGACGACATTGTTCTGGACCCCCAACTCACCCCGCTGCCCAGGGACCTGCGGGCCGAGTTCCTGGCAAAGATCTACGCCGGGCACCACTTTGGCCTGGATGCCATGGCTGGGATGGGTTTCGGAGGCGCCGGCCTGGTCCATGCCGGGCTGAGCCGCGACGCCAGCTCCCCCGCCAACAGTGACTACCCCCGCCACCCCCTCAACCGCCAAGACCTCCACAAGCACCACAGCAACGGCTTCTACCGCCGCCAGCCAGACGACTACGTTGTGCTGGACCTGAGCACCACCTCCAGCGTCCAATCCAGCGACAGCGTGCGCTCGTCGCACGAGTCCGACGAGGGCAGCGACGAGGGCATCCTATTGGACGACCTGGAGGAAGAGGAAGGAGTGGAGGGAATGGACGAGGAGGATGAAGAGGAGGAAGGAGAGGGCAACAGCGACGGGGAGGACTTCTCCCAGCAGGCCGAGAGGCGTCGGGGCGAGGGGCGGGGCGAGGGGATGGAGCCGTCCTCCTCGCCACTTCTCCTGTCGCCCACCGGGGGCAGCAATGGCGTCAGCGGCGGGATCCTCTGCAACATCTGCCACAAAGTGTACAGCAACAAAGGGACCCTGCGTGTGCATTACAAGACTGTGCATCTGCGCGAGATGCACAAATGCAAAGTCGCCGGCTGCAACATGGTGTTCAGTTCGGTACGCAGCCGCAACCGACACTCTCAGAACCCAAACCTCCATAAAAACATGCCTTTCTCCACTATAATAGACTAGCGCTGCTGCTTCCATCCTCTCCCTAACCTCCTGCGCCTCCTCAGGTTGGCCATTACACA
>JAODVN010000001.1:880724-891404 GCA_025434125.1 Chologaster cornuta
AATAATTCTAGTAAATAAATAAGATTTGAATGAATGTGTTTTAAAACCATGCCTTCTTTTCCCAGCAGAGCTCAGTGACCCTGTGTGCCTATCCATTCATACTGAATGCTCGAGCCAAGACAACCATGCTGCAAACAGATGCTGAACTGCAGATGCAGGTAACTGTTTGGACGGCACAGGGTTAGATTTAATTTGATTAGTTACAATCATTTAGAATACAACATTAGATTTGCTTAGATTATTTAATTATGTTGGATTTTCAATGCCTTCTTCTCTTTTCATTTTTATTTTGACATTTTATTTGCATCTTTATCTACACCAAGATGGCCGTGAGTGGAGCAAACTTGCACAATGTCTTTATGCTTCTCACACTGGAACCCCTCCTGGCTAGGAACCCCTTCCTGGTACTGCATGTGCGCAGGGACCATTTAGTAAGCGACGCACTTCGAGAGCTCACTGTCTACTCTGACGTGGATCTCAAGAAACCTCTCAAGGTGAAGGAGCCTGCCTGGAGCTCAAGTACTGCTGCCGTGATCTCTGGTTAACGAATGGATGGTTTCTTCTGTTTAACCGTTCGTTGGACATGTCTCCCTCTAGGTCATCTTTGATGGAGAGGAGGCAGTAGATGCTGGGGGGGTCACTAAAGAGTTCTTTCTGCTGTTGCTGAAGGAGCTTATGGATCCAGTGTATGGCATGTTCACTCATAACAATGAGTCCAACCTCCTCTGGTTTTCAGACAAAGTGAGCTCAGTGGCACAAACGGCACCGTTGAGTCTGACTTATGTTTATGTCATTGAGACAGGCAGATGATGTACCCCATATATACACACATGTGTTTGTGTGTGCATTTGTTTGTGTGTGCCCTAGCAGTACGTTAACCGTAAAAAAAAAGCTTGCATTCGCTAATGTTCAGGTTTACTTTACCTTTGTTAACGAGAGGCGTCAAGGAGAGCGCTAATAGCCCCTTTCAGCCAAACATAGAGCACATCCATTTACGTCTTACATTGAAACCTGCAATGTATCAAATACAAATCACATTTCACTCAAATCCATACTGTATGCCCAGTATACTGTATGTCCGCTTCAGACGCGTAGCTGAGCTGAGCGTGTGTGTGGGCAGTGTTTTGTAGAGCACAACTGGTTCCATCTGATCGGGATCATATGTGGGCTGGCCATCTATAACTCCACAGTGGTGGATCTCCACTTCCCCCTGGCACTCTACAAGAAGCTGCTGGACGTCAGTCCCACCCTGGAAGACCTGAAGGAGCTGTCGCCCACCGAGGGCAGGTAACGCTTCCCTCTGTGTCAGCGCTTCTTTAGGAGGGCGGGTCAGCCCCGTGCCGTGAGCCCATCCCCCACCATGCAATACCAAGTCTGACTTACGACCTGGGCCTGTTTGGTTGAAGACCCCTGACCTGGACTTGAGAGCAGGCCCATATTCACTGGTGAATATATCACCACTGACCTGATTCTGTCATGATAGAATGCCCAGCGCTAACTGCAGGACATGTCCATTAGATCAGCTCCATAGTCCAAACATAGTTTAAAAGCCTACTGAATATGTTTTTTTTTTTTTTTTACGTAGCCCTTGCTTGCTACTGAATATCATTATGTCTTCTATATTGTTATTATGGCCCACACCTGAACCTGTTTCTGATTCACTCTGTGACTGTTTGTTTTGCAGACACTTCACTGTGTAACATATTATCCTACCTGGGCATTCTGTAGGTAGCATTCCTCATGCCTCACAACCTGCTCCTAACCCTTATTTTGGTGTGTGTTAGCACAATATGTTGTTTTGACCTGGCGGTCACCTTAGCACTACAGTAGGAAAGTCTGACGAGGTAGGACAAATCAGCAGGACAGCGGACATAATGTCGACAGTTGCACTTTTACGTTTGGCATTGTGAGTGTAAAAAAAGAAACAAATCCCATTTTCCATTGGATTAGAAGAGCTCGCATTTAGCTTAGTCTATAATTACGTGCAGATAACCAGATGATCTGGAGCTATTGGTTGATTATTTAGATTGGACATCCACTTACCATTTGTTTCCAGGTACATCACACTTTACTGCCTAAGCATTTGCCTTCTGTTCAGTAGCATCACAGTGTTAGTTCCTCTCACTGCTACTGCTTCTGGTAGCCGTCACTGCTGCCTGTCTGTTTAACCCAGGTGCACCAGGACATACACAATGGTTTGACTAGCTTAAGTCCTCAAACGCAATAGAGCACCATTCCACCCAGGGCAGATGCAGCTAAAATGGAGAGGGTATTATGCTAGACAACAGTGGGAGTCCTTGACGACACCTGTGTTTGCCAGTGAGGGAGCTCTGAGAGGTATTCGCCATGAGGAAAACTCTTATCAGAGCACTTGATTCCACCGCCACCCCCCCTTCACATGACTCTGGATTTAAGATAATCCCTTTGCCCTTTTCCCCTGATTGTAGGAGTCTACAGCAGCTTCTAGACCATGAAGGGGGTGACGTGGAGGAGACATTTTGCCTTAACTTTGCTGTAAGCGTAACCCTGTTCTCATTGACCCGTGTACTTCTGCAATGTTTCTGTGCCAATGAACAGCCACCTCTGGCGCGGGCTTACTATGCTGTGTGTTCATGTCAGATCACCAGGGAGAACTATGGGCTCACTGAAGTGAAAGAGCTCGTCCCCGGGGGAGAAGGCATCACAGTCGGCAGGAACAACAGGTCAGACACCTGTTCATCTTAGTAGTGAGCATGTCACTATCTCTGAGCCACACCGCGAGACTCCTGACTACTGTCAAGCTGCGTCGACTCACCTGTTCCAAACGTGCACACACAAACCGATGCTTATCGCCCTGATTCCTGCCGCCGACAGCTGGGCTGGCCAGGCCAAATGCGGAGGCGTGCTGCTCTGTGTTGTTTTTTCCTAAGGAGTGGTGCTGGCTTGTTTGTGTGAGAGACCAACTGTGCATACACTTGGTGTAATGACTGTGTTGTGTTGTCAGTCTTGTTAGTAGAGAAGAATGTGGTCACGTGCAGTATGTGGGCCATTTCTCCTAGTTTCCAACTATATTCTGCTGTAGGCAGGTAGCTGAATTACAAATATAATAAGGCCATGATTTACACGTGCCAGTTACAGTTATCAGTTAAAGATGGAACACGGATGAAGTGCTCAGTTCTGTGTCCCACACAGTTATTGGTTATTATCCACTCCACTAACACACACAGCACGCCCACACACTCTCAGGTGAATCCCCTCCATGTGTGTTGCTGTGTCAGGAAGGAGTTTGTGGAGGCCTACCTGCGCTACGTGTTCACAGCCTCGGTCAGCGATCTATACTCCGCCTTCTCATCTGGCTTCCTGAAAGTGTGTGGTGGAAAGATCCTGTCTCTGTTCCAGCCCTCAGAGCTCATGGCCATGGTGGTGGGAAATAACAACTACAACTGGGAGGAGATGGAGAAGGTCTGTAGTCCAGGAATCTTTTATGGAAACCTTTCATTTTCTTGTAGCCGTTTTGATTTTGTTTCAACTAATCGCAAATGTTCCAAAAGGTCATACGTATATAGGGTTTTTGAAAAGAAATTAGAAAACATAATAAAATATTGAATTCCTATTTGAAAATACTGTAAGCCTCTTGCGGCTCTGAGAGGCATCCCAGGGCCTTATGTAACCCAACTGACAGATGGAGCCCACACTCTGGCATTATAGACGGGACAGAAAATACATAAGGAGGATAAAGTGAAGAAATCTAAGCCCCACAATGATGAATGGTTCTGAGTTTGAAGGGACAGTTACCAGGCAGTGCTACCAAAATAGCTTGTTTTGGGCATCTTTGTCTGATTTGGCTAGTCTAGAATGGAACACAATTTGCAGCAGAGATGGCTTAGCAGTTAGTTATTCATAGTTTCCACAGGATTGAGAGGCCTTGTGTCGATGGCTGTTGTGCCAAAAAAGACAAGAAGCATTTATGAAAGCCTAAGAATAAGTCAGAATTCTAACCTTGTAAGCACTTGGCAGGTAAAGAACTCAAACATGGCACAACATTCAAATAATTAGCTCTTTTCACTTCTTTTTACCACTTTTCTTTGTTTTGACATCCCTCTTCAGAATGCCATTTACAAAGGGGAGTATTCGGCCACCCACCCGACTGTCAGAATGTTTTGGGAAGTCTTTCATGAGTTTCCTCTGGAAAAAAAGAAGCAGTTCTTATGTGAGTACTTACTGACAAGCTCTCACCAGCTCTGTTCTAATTGCATTCATAGCAGGGACATTTCCTACCTTCTGTACCGTTTGTTGCTAGTCCCGCCTTAGACAGTCACAAGACAGTAAAGCATCATGTCTATCAATGAGCCTTTAAGCGATTTGTGGCTGTGTCCCTTTCAAGTGTTCCTGACGGGCAGCGACCGCATTCCCATCCATGGCATGGAGAGCGTGCGCATCATTATCCAGTCCACAACGGCGGAGCAACACTACCTGCCGGTGGCCCATACCTGCTACAACCTGCTGGACATGCCGCGCTATCAGACCAAAGAGACCCTGAGCCGCCGACTCACCCAGGCCGTGGAGCAGTACGAGGGCTTCAGTCTGGTCTGACCGGCCACAGGGCGCCAGCGCTGCCACATTTTATTAGCAATGCCCGCTGTGAAGCCCATAGATACTGTACGTCTGGGTTGAGAGGACACATGAATGATGAATTAGTCCCCAATACCCCGTTTACAGTTGTGACATTGTGAAATGCGAAATAGGGGGAGTTGGGTACAATAATACAGTATATTAGCACACGTATGTATGTACAACTAAAGGTTAGCAATGCTTCGGATGTTATACAGCTGGGAAGTTCGGTTTTGTTGTCCTTTTTGTTTCTCTTCTTGGATTTTGTATTTAAGTCCTTACATTTCTTAGATTCTATATCTACTATTTGTTACATTGAGCTAATTTAATCAATATGTTTATTTTATTTTTAAATAAAACTTCATATATGTATGTGAGTGGATCTTACAGTATAATTCCATATAGCTAGATGATTATTTATCTTGATTGACAGAGTTTGCATGTGTTGTCCACATTTAGAAATATTGCCTTCTACATGTCACATCATATTTTCATAATTTATGATGGATGTTGTTTGTGTGCATGCTTAGTTAAGCAACAACCAGTTAGTTATAGTCCAGACTATATCAAACATATCCTTAATGGAGGAATGCTGTAACTGTCTTAATCTGAGAAAAGAGTGTTCTAATGACTTCAGGCAAATTCAGTATGCTAAGTAAATATTATACCTTTGATATCCATGGTCTCCCTATAACTCAAGACATGCTCTTCATCATCCATCATCCAATGCTGGCGTTCATTTGCATACTGTACAGTGTTCTTGAACCTTTTGTTTAGATCTTTGGTATGTGTTAAGCAGGTTGTATTGGGGCATCTACTTTAAGCAATAATGAATTGATACAATATAGCAATGCACTGACTGCGTTTTGTACTTTCAGTCAGTACAGGGGTGCATATCAAACATTACTGGGATTTCTCCAGATACTTAGCTTAAAGCATGCACATTTATAATACTGTATAGGTTGAAATAACGTAATGAATCATAGGCAGTGTCCAGTATTGTAAAGCGCATCAAGTTACTCTTTACATTTTTGTTTTAAAGAAATTTACTATACGTTGGACACTACCCTTCCCTTTCACAAATTACTATAATTAGAATATGCATTTAAAAAAATCCTACCAAACAAAATGGAGCAAAAAACAGGAGCATTACTATCTTAAAATGTTGCAAAAGATTCATAATTATGTTGCCTCAAGATTTTCCCATCGGAATACTATTCAGCAGGTTCGTTAGCTAATGCCCTCATTGCAGTTATATATAACCCTGGTCTGAACATGTAAATTGTAAACAAACACGGCATCATCCTCACTGGTTGCTGCTTGACAGAATTGTGTGTGAAATGCAGAGTCCTTTCAGCTGATGTGCTGAACCAACTTGAATTAGAAACTGATACGTTCAGTATTGCACCAAGGAACTGTAGTCATTCCAAATTACATGGACTGTTTCCTCTTCAATATGCACATAAGGGCTTTGTAGTTGCTTTAAGTACATATTTACTTTTGTACCTTTTTAAATGGATTACATTATTTTTATTTACATGTTTTCCCCCTAAACAAATAAAATGTTACTTCCCAAAATATTTTTTTTCATCTTTGTGGTTCTGAGTTATGTAATATGAAGACCTATAGAAGATTTAGTCACACATCAAACATTAAAAAACAGTAAAAATATCTTTTATATTATATACAAAATAGAAATACAATTTATGTACTAAAATGTACACATCCAATTTCATTAAGTCTGCCAGTGTTTACATTCAATAGAAACAAAATTCACACTGTTAATTATCCATTTTGGAGAAATAAAGGAAAGATGTTCTTGCTCACAGAAATGTAAACATAGACCGTGATCCACATTTACTAAGAACAAAAAAGTTCTGGAGATTTTAAGAACTAAAGCAGCAAGCCTTGAGAAATACAGAGAGCTATTTTGGGGGAATTTGTCATCCATTTCTTCAATCCACACAGGAACTAGATTCTGAAGGGTGCATTGAGTCAAAATGGCCCTTCAATTATCAATGTGAGCAAAAACATACCAGTGATTTCAAGACAAGAAATAGCTTATTTTACATTAAGTAATTAGGTAAAGCACACAATCACAAAAATATACAAGCATTCAAACGTTGAAGATAAGTTAACAGTGATCACAAAATATATACTAATGTTAATTAAATGATTATCTATGCTATTGTGGTGTGTAATCTGAACTCTGGGTCATCGTCTTTGGATCATATTAAAAGTTGATGTTACTTATTAGACTATTTAGAAAATAACTCCAGAAATAATTAAATACATGTAGTTAACTTGTAAAGTAACAAAGATTTGTTCAAATGTGTGTACAAAGTGTAGTTCCTTTTCAATATAATTTAAGAATGCTTGCCTTTTATTAAGTGGTGCAATTATAATTTCCTAACTAAAATGCCCTTCATTTACTGAATACTGTTAAATTGATTGGGATGTATGCAGATATAGTTAGTCTCCCTTTACAAAAATACACAAAAAACGCATTTGTGAATTATAAAATCCTTTTTTTGTTTAAATAGCAATACATCTGTAATTTAAGTCAATGTTTGTTAAGACTTCTAAATCCCAAGACAAATAACTTCTCCAATAAAAATATATATTCCAACATTATAAACAATCGATAGGACAGCAATAAATTATCTGTGACACTTAAGTCATCCATCTATGCACACTTCTTTAAAAGGAATGAGCTCACCTTTAAAGGTGAGCTCATTCAGAAATGTTGGACAACCTCCCGGATTCTGTCTGGGAGAATTTAGAAGGGGTCAGTAGCTTTCTCAAAACTCTAAAGAAAAACCCTGCACCGCTAGTACAGATCAACAGGGCAATGTGTAGAAGGCATCGCTGTTAGCCAAAAAAATACAATACAAAATACAAAACAACAATGGTACAGATGGCACTAGAAGGAAAAAAAAAGAGGTTCACACAGTTTCCCACATGGCGAGGTGTGTTTGTGCGTGTAATGGCTATCCTTCAGTGGCTGGTGTAAAGGTGTCTTAAGCAAAAGAGCGCAGTCTCTCTGTCCTCTGAGATGGAAGGTGTTCATTTTCAGTTCAGTCTCTTTTGCTGATAAGGACTTCCAGCAGCCTTAACTTGGCTTTGACTTGTTTGTATTCATTATACTCCACTGCTAAGGGGGAACGGTCTTCCTTCTGTACATTTCTATGGGATGAAACAAATTAAAGGCAGGGTTAGTAATTCTTGCTCATTTATAATTAGTTTTGCTCCGCAGTGTCCGCGGCGGTGCCGCACACATTAAAATGCACTGTGAAGCAAAGCGTAGTGCTACGGTGTTGATATGAGCGGTGTTTGCCACTTTGTTTATGTTACTATTTACGGAGCCAGGGATCTGTAGAAGCATCAGATTCTTTTTTCAACACGCCCAGAGAACAGTAAACTGCCAAAATGCGAGGAAATATTTGTTGAATTTCACAAAAAGTGTATTAGCTTTCATTATACATCAGCTGGCAATAATATTATCATCAGCTTGCTTTAATATTAAAATAGCAATGTTTATTACTTTATTTATATGAAAGGTCTATGTATTCTGTATTTCTAATTCACTTTTCTAAATAGATGATCTTCTTACCTTCCATTTTGTCTAAAGAACTGGTCCTCAAACTCTCTGAGATTCTTCCGGATTCTCTTTTTCTCCTCTCTGGTCTCTTGAAGTTGCTCCACAAGTTCCTGCCTGTGAAGGAGAAAGATATACTATAAATCAGCTTTGTAAATCAGCTTTAGACATTCCAAGCTTCACTCAATCCCGATTCAGATAATTGAAAATGACTGGCAAAATCCTATATGTAAATTATTATGTTATGTCTTGTCACAATATATTCATTTGTTCCAGATCCATGTTGCGGTGCTTACGTTGTGGCGGAGTGTAGGTTGGACAGACCCATGTCGCTTGGGTTCTTAGAGGGAGAAAGTTCATCCACAGGGGAGATGAAGCCATCTGCCTCCTCCTCCAGTTGGTCCAGGAAGCCCAACATGCTGAGATCGGGGTGGTCGGTGAGCGTCGAGTGGGGCCTAGCGTCTCCATCGTCTTCAGAGCCATCCTCCTCCTCCTACAGAGGCAGAAAGACAGTCGCCGGTGGGCGTACGCTGCTTAGCAACTGCTCAGCTGACCTCTAGGGTGCATGAGCACGGTTAGTCAAAGGCACGGTTAGTTTGTAGTTGCAACCAACGGCATTTTGCCTGGCAAGTCATTAGTGGTTAATGAGGTTATTAATACAGGCAACACACAAAACAGCTACAGACTAATGTACTGATGATATGATTCAGTGAGGGTGCAAACAAATGACATCATTTCAGTGTTATTTCATAAGTGGTTTTCAAACACAAAATCATGACCCAAACAACCTTCCAACCCCCCGCCGTCCCAAAACAAAAGGGGGCATGCTGGGAATCAAACACACCATGTGTCATTTCAAACCACCTTCACACACAGGACCAGAGTCTGAAAGCACCACAAGCATCCACAAGCGACCAGACAGCCTCTTTTGATTGGACATTTCATCAGGTGATCAAATCAACAGGCAGCAATCACGTTGGGTTTGTGTACAAATGAGATGGGCCTGTGAGTGGGAGGGTCGTCTGATGATTAATCAGGCAGCTGGCTCTTCACCTTTATGTCATCGAAGAAGAGTGCAGGCACGCCTTCGATAATAGGCTGAAGGAGCGGGCATCTGCGCTTGCTGGAGGGAGAGCCCTGTGGCAGTGGTTAAAAGGGGAGGGGTTACCGCTAGGATACTGTCCCCGCTGTTATGCACTGTGCAGCTCGGACCTGAGAAACCACCGGGCAGGTCGTCCACTCGGGGTGACTCCACTTGCATTAGGGCGCTGATGCTTCCATTGTGGGGGGTTGGGGGGGGGGTTTATGGCTCTATGATGTAAGGGAATCACCTTTGATGGTTCACTAATCATTTAAAACAATAGCATCAGAATACCCACAGTGCAACACACTATTACAGTAGTGCCAGTTTTATCATGGGAATTAGAAATAGAAATATTTTATGTCCAAAATGCAGCTAATAGGCAATATGTTAAATTACATATTTAACATCATATTAAATTGCCTATAACCCAAGTAATTACAATGACACTTCTAAGTAGCCAGTAGTTAATAGCTGCATTCTCCCATATCGTACTTTCATTTGATGCAGGCAGATCTTCCTAATAAAGTACTGTAAAGTAGCAGTGTGCTTAAAGAAAGTAAAGCAGCACAGCTGCTGTGTGTGTTTGCATTCCCCAGAACAGCTGGGATTCTGTGAACTCAGTTAACAGCCTACTGTGTCTTCCTGAGCGGCCAGGGGTGATCCTATAGTTGACCTTGAGGGCAGAACATTGTGTCTAATGCCTGTCAATACAACCAGTTCTCTCGGCAGACTGAAGCTAGCACAAACACTGTCTGGCACTGAATGTCCACAGACAGGCTTGACACTCTTGCTCTCTGGCCACCGTTAATGGTGGTGCAACAACCGTCCGCTAGTTAAAGAACCGAATAGCTGCGGAGTAAAGGCAGCTAGGGAGGCTACACTTACAATAACCGGGATGGTGGAGGCCCTGCACAGGATCTGCTTGACTAGGCGGTATCTGTCGTACAAGGGCTTCATGACCTGCCGCTCAGTCTTGGTGACCTGGGAAACAAAGGCATATTGTTAGCATGCTGCTGTTTTGCAGGGTAACTAGGAAGCTTGACGTTACAACACTGCGTCAGGTAATACTGTAGGTAACATATAGGTCAGCGTCTGTGTCCATTTCTGTCATTTAGTCACTGGCCAAAAACCTACCAGGCTTAGGAGTACAAACTCGTCAGTTAAACATGTTGATCATTGGCAACATTAGCGGGGATTAATAGAACATTGGAGCAGTTCTGACGTGTACTCAGATTAGACTAGTCTGACTAATAGAAATGCACGTCAGCTCCGGTCTTCTCGACTCATCTGTCACATATACAACAATTAGCAGTTCTCAGAGAGAAATGTAATCTGGTTGTGAAGGTTACAGACCATCCTATGCCTCCAGCCACACCCATGAGTTATCAGCCTCAGGTCAAAACAACCC
>JAODVN010000001.1:907929-919456 GCA_025434125.1 Chologaster cornuta
TGCACACACACACACACACATACACAACATGGTTTTCTCATAGTGCCATATCTCTTGGGAGAGAGCACACCTAGAATAGAAGGGAGATGAAACTTGTTTTAAAGGGAACTTACGGCAAAGTCTGAGACAAAGCTCCACTGCTGCATGGGCTGGTTATATGTGGGCTCAGTCCTGACCAGGGACAGTGTGAACGTTAAACCTGGGTGGTCTGCACACATCACCATGGAGGACAGGCTAGTCCCTAAAAACACACACGCACACATTCACAGTTTTGAGCCTTTGATAAGCTAATGGATACTCCAGCCCTGGTGTCTGTATCTGTACAGTGTACAGTGACTTCTAAGAAGGTCTGTTGCACATGTTCCGAAACTATAAAAGCCAACGTGTCATTTTATCTTTTGCTTTTATGACCTCCAGTGTTACCACACAGGAAGGAACCAAGATTTGGAACACCAGAAATAGATGAGGAGAGTGTGTGTGAGCCACCGCATAACCCTGTAAGACGCCTTATTAGATACGTGTGTGTGTGTGGCTGCCATACCTGGGTGAGACATAACAAACTGGCCCCTAAAGCGAGCCTCCGTCTTGAAGTTCACCACCAGGCGCCCCTCTTCATTAATCCTCATGCTGGTGGGGTACATGGCTCCTGCAAGGGCAAAGCAGACTGTTTAACAGCACAGCCCCTATGTGCACACACACTAACCTGGATACAGACTCCTCAAGCCCCACACACAATACTAAACAGTCAGGCTTTGGGTATACGCCCTCGTTACCGATGCTTTCCCATTTGAATACACAACTGTGCCAAGCGGTGCATACGTGGGAGGATTAAACAGCTTCAGTGTCCAATTAAAAGCGTTGTCAGATTGTGATTTAAAAGGTAACAGAGTCACAGAAAGCACAGATGGTACACAAAATGACAAACAGCGAAGGATCAAAGAGTCACTTTTTTGGGCTATGCACACACAAGAATCCAAGGCTGTCTTTCTTTGCCTGAGGCGGTACCTTGGAGCTCAGCCTCAGGTGGGCTGCCAATGCCGTCCTGCCACAGGATGGCTGTGTCATACACGAAGGTAAGCTTGAGCTCAGACTGCAGGTCAAAGTGCTGCCAGCCTCCCACCGCCACGGGAGAGTGGAAGACGTAGGAAACAAACAGGGGCACCCGCAAGGTGACATAAGACTGTACCAGGTTCAGCACCTAAGTAGGAGGGAATACGGTCAGCGTTGGCATACGACTGTGTAATTGCATATTCTATGGTTAATGACTATTTCTAACCGGTTGTGTTATTCTGACATGTCCCGATAATGTGTGTCCGTGCATCAAAGGCTTTAACTATGTCTATGAGAACAGCATGTTTACGGCGTGATGTGAACGTGATATGTGATAAGTAGGTTGAATATGAGCATGTTGATCTGAATAAACCGTGATTCACTCTTGACCAGACAAAATGACCACAAGTGCTTGCAAATGTGTGAATGCGGGTGTGTTCGTAGCCAGCGATTCCCCTGCAGTACCTGTCCGTCAGTTGCTATGGAACCTCCGCAGTCATTCAGCAGCTCAGACATGTCGTAGTAGCTGTTGAATTCCCAGAGGCAGGCTTCCAGGTTGAGGTTTCTGTAAAAGCGCAGGGAGTTGGCAGAGCGCATGTTTATGCTGTACTGGTAAGGAGACGTCTCGCCGATGATCTCTGGGTTCTTTGTGGCATCCGTGATGAAGCCGTGGCCAGTCTGTATCTCGTTGAAGTCCAGCAGGTTGGAGCAGCGGTGGTTTCCCACTCGTGTCCCATCGGGGCTCAGGGTGAGCTCAAAGTTAGACAATGGCCTTGTGGAGATCACTGGCAACATGCCTGATGGGAAAACAGTGGATGAAATATGATGTTGTTCAGAAATAACCCATCTGAGCTGCAACAGGGCAACTTAAAGGACCCAATCAATTTATTTTGTGCCACCTTTTAGCTGAACATTTACATTTTTTTTTTTTTTTTTTAAACAACCTAACTTGATCTAAGTGGGAGTGGCAGGAATACACAGGATAGACAACTGGTCCAGAAAATGTCACCCCTGGGACCAAATAGTTTTTCCGGTAGAGAGGAATGCTGACTAAATGACATGTTTGTCAGATGTCAGAATTATTCTCTTCAGAAAGCACAACACAACTGAAAAACTTCATCATAGGTGACCGTGAATGGAGAATACAGTTTACCACCCACCGTCCATGTGAGGCATAGTCACAGTTAGTTTGATGAGATTGGGGAAGTCAGGATCATCCGGGCCCGTGTATCGGATTTTAGCCGAGAAGGGCTCAGCTCCCACAGTACCAGCAATACGTGGCTGACACATGCCTAGCAAGAGGCAGATTCATGTTAAGATATCATTATAGGCAGAATAGGGTCACCTGAAAAACAGGAATACATTATGAATCAACGATTACTTTTTCCATTTCATAAATGGACCTTCACATGCTTACATACTACAATGGCATACACCAGTTAACCCTGTTGACATCCAAACCAGGGATAATCCCACAGTCCTCTCCCTAATCCAAACTGTCGTTCTCACCCTCGTCTTTGTTGATGACAACAATGGGGCTGTACAGCTCCAGGCCTGCGTCTCCATTAGCGTTGAATGCCCTGGTTGCACACTGGATCCTGGAGCCCGCCTGGAAGTAAATGGAGTCCAGGGCGATGGACTTGGTGTTGGTGAAGAAGGTGTTGGTGTCCACCTCCCTCATGGGGCTGGTAACCCCGTCTGAGCCAGAGGGGGCGCTGACGAGCCAGCGGTACTGGGTCATTGTGTCGTTGATGTTCTCCGCAGAGCAGATGGAACCCGTTTTGTCAAAGTCGTGGTACTTGGGGTTGCAGGCCTGCAGGGGGCAGCACAGGCAAAGAAAATGTTGTTTTGACATTCAGTATCATACATTTTTATTTTTTTAACTAAAATAGTTGAATAGATTATGTAAGACATTTATGCATCCACCATCATTATTACATACTGGAAGTGGAAACAGAAGAATAACTTAAGGCATTTTGAAGTATCTTTTTACAATACTAATACATTCTGTTCACGAAATGACAAATATCCGGGCTACATTACATGTACAGAGCAGCTTGTGCGTTTTGTATCTCAAACAGTGAGGTCTAAGTGAAGAGTTTGTGTGTGAAGGGTACCCTCTCACCGTCACACACACAACAGGGTAGCCGGTGGGCGGGCGGGGATCTTTCACACGTGCTGTGTCGTCGTACGCGAGCAGAGAGATTACCACAGGCACGGCCGGGAAGGTAACATCTGCCACACTGTCCATCTCCTCGATGTACACGATGGCTTTGTTCATCTAGTGCAGAGAAGACCCAAATACAGTTAGCTCAAATACACAGTATGTGAACAGCACATGTTAAGCAGAACGTTAACTGTTAACTGTATAAATTATTGAAAATAACTGTGTGTGTGTGTGTGTGTGTGTGTGTGTGCGTCTGTGTTGCACCATCAGCAAAGGCCCCCAGGACAGTGGACATGGCAATATAAGGTTGAATGTTTAATAGGACACGCAACCACCAATACTGCAATATCAGGACTATTGCTCAATACAATTACTAGTGGTGGTTCTTATCATCTCATTATTCATTTGAATTAAGTTTTACTGTTTTTTTTTCATGTATTTATTCATTATTACTTGCATTGTTGTGTACAGCACTTTGGTTGGCATTGGCTATTAAATGTATACATTTTATAAATAAATTGACTTGCCTTGATTATTTGTTAGCAAGATGTATTATATTAAATACAAATGTGATGGTGTTCATGTTGTTATCTAATTATATGTATACTCAGGATATTAAATTACATAGTTAATTACTTTATTTTCCAATCTGTTTAAGATCTAAGGTGAAATGAATAATTTGTCAACAGCTGAAACACTTTACTGTCATAACAGTTTGAGATCTGGTGAGTGGTGGAGGCTCGATGTGAAACGAATGGTTGCAGTTCTGTTTATAGGTCCCTCTATGGCGGGGCATTCCCCACCCCTTAGCATCTCACTCCTGGGGGAAAGTCTTTTTATAAGACACTGTGTTTTGGTCACGTTGACAGCCAAGGCAGCTGCCTCTGCCTCTGCCTCTGCCGCCTAGCTATTTTAACACAGGATGGACGCATGGATGGACAGGTTGTACGCCTGCCTGTGCAGCTATGTAGCACTGTGTGCCCTGGGCCGAACCATACAGAGGGCTGGCTTCAAAAGTGGGCCTTGAGACTCTCTGAGATGGTCATGAGATACTTGTGGGGGCATTATTTACCACAAAGTTATAATGTAGATGTATTATGTCTAATAGATGTATAAATTATTGGTGCTCTATATGATATTTTAAACATTAATATAATATCATCAATAGTCCACTTTCTATGTATAAATATAGTGCATGGTTATTCGATTCTGGTACTGGAGGATAACTGCCCTGGAGGTCGTCATGCTCCAACACACATTCACACACACGTGAATGGGCTGTTAGAAGCCCAATATTGACCAATTCATTTAAATCAGGTGTGCTGGGTCGAATTACATTGCTACATTGCTACATTGAATAGCCCTGACATGTAGAGTGGAATATACTTGTATAGTATTTTTGTACATTTATGCTAACAGTATAGGCTGTGAAAGTCTTCCTAGGGTGGCGTGTTTTAACAAAATGATTGAAATGGTATGAATTTGTGTGTGGTGTTGGTAATGGGAGACATAGGGAAAGCTCACCTGTAACTCTGCCACCATGTAATTATCAGGCTTCATGTGCACGATGAACGCCTCTCTCATCTCTCTTTGGCCATCATACAAGATCTCAATCTCCACAACATGTTCCGTCTCACCCTCCTTGAACTCCACATCTTGGAAACACACAAAACAAACATCAGCTCAAAGCACAATCCGCATGAAGGGAAGGGAACTGATATATATCAAGCACATTCAAAACCATCAGTGATTAACTAGTTGCTGTAAATAAAGGACATGCATAAATATAGCAGATGCTGTCAATATATTTGACAATACACCAAAGACAACATAGCACATTCACACATTAAACAATACACATTAAACTGTTTGAAATGCAGGTGAGGTTTACGTTTAGATTTAAAAACAGAAATGCAAGGAGTACACCTACAAGCTGTACCCAATAGTAGCAACCGCCACCAGAAATAACATCATTATAGAAAATGCCTTTGTTATTATTTCACTTGGACCTCATGAAAGCCACTTGTAAGCCACTTGGTGATAGCTCATGAAGCCTCACCCTCTGACAGTGGGTTGTAGTCCTCTCCTGAGGTGGCAGAGCCGTCCTTGGTGTGTACTCTCACCACTGACACTTTTGAGATGTCTCCGAAGCGTACAACAGGAATTTTCACAGTGGTCAATTGACCTTTGGCCTGGGGCTCCTGTACACTGTACTTGATCTCAGAGAAGCGTATGATAGACTCTATTGAAGACACAAGAGGGACACTGAGCGATAACACTGAAGTCATAAAATGTTCAGATAAATAACAGGGGAGACAGTTGGAATGTCATTGTTTTATTGTTGTTTGTAGTGTTCCTTTGTCTATTCTTATGTTAGCATTTTAGTAGTAGGCTAGTTTTTTTAACTACATATATGCACAACTCTTGGAATTTGCCCATGTTAAAATCAGTTACATTTTCTTTTCTATATTTTTTCTCTATGATTAATAATTCTGACACATACTGTCTCCATGGTCTGTGACTGTAACCAGGGCTTCCTTCTGCTCCCCGATAGACGCTCCGTAGGGGGATTTGCTCTTTGCCGTTCCCAAGACCAGGCGAAACTCCTCATCCTCCTCAAACACAGAGTCGTCCACCAGGTTCACAATACACGGCTTCTCACTCTCGCCTGTCAGGACAGGACACACAAGGTTCTTTAGCATAAGTAATTAGCATAGCATCAGCATTAGCATACCGTGTGCGTGAGGGCCGCGGTCACCTGGCAGGAAAGTAATGATGGACGCGTCAGTGTTGGGTCTCTCGGCATAGTCCATCATCACCTGGGCGGAGCCCTGTCGGGTGTAGCAACGCACCGTAGCGCTGAGGCTAACGTCTCCGCTGCGGTGCACTGTGGCTTTGACCTGCCCGTCAGCCTCATCCACTCTATAGCTGCCCTCCTTAAACTGAACCTTGGGCACTGGAACCACATCAACAATAATAGCACTATGTTGCACACTGATGGTAATACAATGTAATGTGACCCATATGCCCACTGTTAAAGGTTATAGTAGGGTACTTTAAACATGTATATAGCAGCAAACAACTATTTGTGCTATGTAACATCACACAGCTTGTGTTTTTGTTTCTGTGTTTCTGTGTTTTCTTAGCTGGATACGCCGTCAGTGTGTGTGTGTGTGTGTGTGCGTGTGTCCCACCATCAGTAATGGTGTCATTGATGGTGATGGTGGTCTTGCTGGGCTCCCCCAGGACCGCATTCATGGGCATCCGCAGCACCAGGTCAAAGGTCTCCGGGCCCTCCAGCTCTGGCTGGCCCAGGTCATCCAGGATCGTCACCCTAAACGTCTGCATGGTCACTCCAGGAGCAAAGTCCAGGTTACGACTGATGCCGACATAGTCCAGGCCAGCTGGCAGGAGGACATAACCGTATTGTTATTATTGTTAGCAATATTATCATAATTGTTGTTGTTATTAAAGTTGTGTATTAAGACTTCAAAATTATGAATAAATAAAAAATGTCATAAAGAATTAGGTTAATATTAAGGCATTGGTAAGAAATATTTATTTTTATTTGCAACATCGCCACTGACTGTTAAAGCCTCCTTACCCTCAGCAGAGACTGGCTCACTCTTCCTGGAGCGGACGGTGACGGTAGCCATCTTGGACAGGTCTGTCCCTGTCCTCCAGACCCTCACTTCAACGTAGCCTGAACTCTCATCCACCATGTACTCTGTCTCCCCGAAGTACAAGGACGGCTCTACGTGTGAGGTGAAGAGGTTTTAATGAACCACCAAGTGCATCAAATGGTACATTTTGCACGACTGTGTGTGGAAGTTAGAATACATGAAAAAGCAGGATTTACCATCAACATTTAAAGTTTAAACATTTAAAATGTTTTTTCTTCCTTGTCAACAAGGTCTCACTAACACAACTTGAATAAAGAAAGTTTGATGAACTAATAATAGCTAATTGCAGCAAATCGCAGCTAATTGCAGCAAGATTGCAGCGAATGGCTCAAGGTGTGTGGGCGTTGTGGACATTGTGGGGTTGTGCTACGAACTCTGCAATTGGCCTGTTGTCTCGGCTCCCTTGTTAGTGTCCTGACACAGGAAGGGAGCTGTCATGCACCTTATCATCCCATCCAACGCTCCTCCCCTGCTCCTCTGAAGCCAGACAACACTGTCTGAACTCAAAGCCAGGGGCCAAACATACACCTGAGGAACAAGCTGTACGTGTGTGTGTGTGCGTGCGTGCGCACGTCTCTGTGCATGTGTGTATGAGAGATATTTGCAGGAAAGTGGGGATGTTCCCACAGCCTGATGATAGAGTATTTGCTCTTTGCAGGGGGGAAGGGCAGACAGACAGATCAAGGGCATGAATTCAGCCCCTCAGCCTGTACACATGTTCAATTTGTCTCTCTTCACTCACCTGCAGGTATAATAAAGCCCACATTCAACACAATTTGGTCAGCCAATGATCTTAAAGATAGGCCGACAGAGGTACTGATCGTATCTTTTGCATTTCCTGTCTCACGCTTATTGTTACCTTTCCATTTTTTTTACTTTAAATTTATTTTTGCTGTAATTTATTTATCTAGTTTTTAATTGTAAAAATTGTTGATTTTTGAGGTATTTCAGGGTAAACCCTATTGTTTGAAAAATGTTTTTTATATCATTCCTAGTCTTGGTTTAGAATTTGACTCGTAGTGCAACACACAGACAACCACTGTTGTGACTAAGCTAGCTGGCACACGCTCAATGCCGCTAAGCCACCAAGCTAACCATTCTGTACAGAGGAGATGAGGGCCAAGATGGCAACCTTGTAGATCACTGAAAGGAAGAGCCAGCAACATTACAATGGGACCTGATGCTGGCTGGTGTCCAAACCACAGGTTTGCTCAGCGAGGCAGATGGTTTTACAAACACTAACATGCACGCACGCACGCACGCACACAGGCACGCACGCACACACGCACACACGCACACACACACAGACACAAAAGATTCACCCATGTTTATAGCATGGGTGTCACTTTAAGACCCACCAAGAAGCAAGGAGGTTTACATTGAGCAGTCTCCTCTTGTCTCTTCACATGTCTGGGAATGTACACTGATTATTTATACATAAAGTTCAATTGTGCTCCAGTTCCAAATTGCTCGGGAGGGATGCCTTGTCTGTCACTAAAACAAGCACGTCCAGGAAATAAGACCTGGTGAATGGTGGGAGCAACAAGTCAGGGACAAGGAGGATGTGGGAGAGTGAAATGACGCTTTTTATTCCGTCAAGTAAAATGGCTGCACAGGCTTTAAGGAGTTTTACCTTACTATGACAAAACTACCCCATTGTTCATATTATCGCTATAGGCGAATACAAGCTTTCTACAACAGTTTGAAGCTGTATTTCAGAATTTAGAAAAGCATCAAATGTTTGAAAATCTGAATTTTTTGGTTGTTGGTCTTATGTTGTTACTGTACAAAATGGGGTCAAAGAGTTTGGGATTACTGTTCGTAAGGCTTTCCCTCCTGGAGTTGAAGATGGAAAGGCCAATCTGTGGTATCTGCTACATAAATAAGCTTGGCACTGCAGTGAATACCATCACATACAGTCCAGAGTATAAACATGCCTGTCATTTGACAGCCCTGCACAATGGTCCTTCTTTGCCGGCCACCTGCCTTATGGCGGTTGTAGACAAAGAGACGGCCTCTGTTCCCCCTGTGCTCCACTGAAATTACACCAATGAGCAGGCGCAAAGCATGTCCCACGGTCTTCTTTATCTGGCCAACCTGGAAACACTATAGCATGTTATCGAACAACGCTGCTCTTCTCTTCCTCAACACCTGTTTAATGGTATCTTGCTCCAGAGGCTTTAACATGTAGACAGCTCCATATATATAGACAATCTGATTGACAGGTAGGGATTAGGGAGGCCCAATCAAGCAGGATTTATTGTTTCCCCAGGGTCTGTAAACTTAAGGCAAGCAGTTTCATTTATTTTTTGGAGAGCACAAACCTTAAAGCTAACTGGGCAGATAGATGTTTAATGCTAAATGCCAAGGTAGTTTGGTGTTATGAGTTGACATTTTTTGTGGAGAGTCCCGAGTATGGTTACATGAGCAATGCATTAGATTAGTCATAGGGGAAATCTTAGATTAGAAAAACAACTAAAACACCAAATGAAAAAAACAACAACCATAAAGTATAAATTATAATAAAAATGTAATAACAATATTGCATTTTGCGAACAAATATTATATATATTTTGGAAGTTCACTCTTCTACATACTTTACCACATAACATTTGCTAGCAGCAGGGTTTGGTAGGTTACTTTAAAATGTAATCCTATACAGTTACTAGTTACCAGACTTCAATTATAATTAGTAACATCATTTTTGGATTACTTAAAGTTTGTAACGTAACCTAATTACTTTTCATTACTTTTAGATTACTTCACTTCTAACTTTAGACGTTGACACGCCAAATTTTATTTTTTGTTACCATTTATGTTGCTCGGAATCAAATTAAAGTAGGACATTTAAACTATTGGTTGGTGTCAATAAAAAGATAGAACAGCCGATTGTTTTATAAATGTTTCTTCTGCAAACTTCCCTTTCAAATTTGAAAGCAGTCCTAGAATAAATCATCTAATAAAAATAAAAAATACACAATTTTATCTTGTGGATAACAGTAATGCACTAGAGTAAAATGTTTAAAACTTTTTTTTATCAGTTTCAAGTAACTGATTACATGTAATCCGTTACTGATTCAGTTATTTCCCAACCCTGAATAGCAGCTACAACTTCCTAACATTACGATGTCAACGTTTGATAGAGCTAGATCAACCGCTTGTTATGTTCTTAAAGCTGATCCTCACACACAAATAAACCATGAAGCATCTAAAGCAACTGCTGAGCCCTTTACAAAAAGTCAAAACTAACCCTGCTAATCTATCTCTGCCATGTGCTATAGAAGCCTATAAAAGTCCCTGCTGGTAAGAGAGAATGTACAGATGGCTCGTTGAACACTGCTGACATCAAACCATTCTGACTTACCGTCGTCACTGTCTGCCAGGATGGTGACCTTGGCACTTGAGAAGCTGGTGCCCACCTGACCACCCATGGGCATGCTCAGGCTGACGTTAAAGCTCTCCTCCTCCTCGTAGAGCGAGTCGTCGATGACAATGACGCGGCATACCTTCTCCCGCTCGTCCTTGTCGAAGCGCAGCACACTGGTGTGGTCGTCGCGCCGTGTGATATAGTCGGAGTAGGACAGCACAGTGCTGGGGACGGTGCCGGTGGCAGAGCCTGTTATCAACAACACAGGAGACCGTATGGTTCACCACCACGTTATTCCAGTATGAGTTGTTGCCTGTAAGGAAGCCAAAGGATGATGGGAGGCATGTGTGGTTCACCTTGCTGAGTGTAGCAGATAACCATGAGCTCCTGGCTGGTGTCTCCAGAGCGACGCACAGGGATCAGCAGCTCTCCAACGTCCTCCTCGCACTTGTACTCAGCCTGAGGGATGAACACTGTTGACTCTGGTTTCGAAGAGACAAGAGGGTTGAGGCAACGTAAGACATTCTAGTCTTAATTATAACTATATGAATTCAGTTTTTGTACCCATGTATTTCAATTGTACATGAATAAGTAGCTAAAGGCCTTAGAACAACTTCTTACCATCTCCAGGGTCCACAATGTCCACTGTTGCGGTCTCTGGGAACTCCAGCACAGCCATGACCGGCTCAGACAGTTGTATCTCAAAGGCCTCGGAGGTCTCGAACTCCTGGTCTGTGAAGATCTTCACCCTCCAGGTGGCTGTGGTCTGGCCAGGGTTGAACTGGACCTGTTTCTGGGCCTTGCCACGAAAATCTTTGTCTTTCTCTGCAGTGCCATCCTTGGTAGCAATGCCTGTGTGCATTGGAGTTTTGACCTTCAGCATTGCATGCATTGTTGCTTTTTGTGACTTGCTAATTTTAGATGGATTTTCCTTGTTCTGTAGCGTATTACTCTTTTCACAGACACGAAACTAAATGTGTCACCAGACAAAGTAGCAACAACACACAAAACAAAATATGTGTTCAATCATTTGTATGAATTACTTACTGACAAAGGAGGTTTCCCCCAGATAACCTCTGCGTTTAAGTGTCACCTCGAGGAACTTGGCATCCTCATCCACTAAATAGTATTCTTTCTCCAGTGAGATCCAGGACCAATTGAGCCGGAATGGCTGGGGCTTTAGCTTGTTTCCACCTAAAATATATGTTTACATTTTGATAGCTTAGCACTTCCTTTGGAGAAACCTGTATAATAGGTAAC
>JAODVN010000001.1:1218154-1228755 GCA_025434125.1 Chologaster cornuta
CCATAGGGCACCGTGGGGTGTTAAGGCAGCTGATATAGAGCACATTCTGCCCTGATGTACAGGGGTGTGTATTCCCTGGCCATAGGGCACCGTGGGGTGTTAAGGCAGCTGATATAGAGCACATTCTGCCCTGACGTACAGGGGTATGTATATTCCGGCCACACAAGGCCACCTGCCGTTTGCATCAGAACACAATGGTGGTCTGAAGCGTGGGGTTTACTATTGCACACTCATGCTATGTTGTAAACAACCAAGCCAAGCGTGGTCCCTTACACAGACTGTATAGTGTATGAATGAAGATGTTTACATATGCATGTAGACACACATACACACCAGCATGTATCACCCAGTAGTGTCACCGCGCACGCACACACACACACACACAGGCATGAGGTTAGGTGGTGTTAATGAAGAGGTATAGGACCATAAATGTCAGCGCAGACGCCGGCCTAGCAACCTCTGGACCTCATCACACTGCTTACTGTCAGGCTGGCCGGCACAGGGTGAACCGCGCACGCACACACACACACACCTATACAGTAATGATGTGCACAGCTACAGACTCAACTATTTAGGTGGATACAAGTTACAAACAGGAAAACATTTATCTTGTTTCAGTATAACCTTACGTATTACCTTTACATTGAAATTATGACTAATGTTCTTTAAGGAAATAGAAGGAGAATGGTAAGGCAGTTTATATTTGACATAAATGTTTTTATAAAAATACAAATAAAAGCAAGAAAGCTCAAACTATGACAGACTTATTGAAAAAGCACTGTGTAACCATGGCCTACTGTGCAGGAAATGATCAAGATAGAGATCTTGTGCTGAGCTTAGAGAGAGCTAGGAGCTGCCAAAGTGAAACCGTGACAGCCTGTGCAGTTTAGGGGCAGGCTTGCGGGCGCAGTAAGTGACTGTGTGGGACTGACAGCTTGTGTGTACAGGCTGTGTGTGCCTGCCTTGGCCTGGCCCCAGAGAGTGACCTCATGGCGGAGGCCTGCACATGGTGTTTCCATGAGAAAAAGGTTGCCGTCTTATCCCCCATTGTCTGAAACTAACCAGAAACAAGGGCACGATGGACCGAGATTGGAAAATTGGCTGTCAATTTAATTTCCAACTGCTGGACCGTCACGAGAAGAAGAGTTCCTGATTTCTATTCTAATTGCTAAAGGAAAAAAAAGTATTACGAGTAGTATTTCCAACACGCAACTTTATATTTTACATTATCTTTGTCAGTAATTACAGTGGTGAGCATTAAATTAGAACTATAAAAATGGTTGTGTGGAAATAAATCTCTTCTGTGGTCGCAATAGACAACGTTTTCTCTAGCGGTACGTAGGCTGCTATAGCTGTGTATTGTGTTACCTTGGGTATACATGAAAAGGTAATGATTTGTTTAACAAAATAATCACATATTAAAGAGGTTTCTTTTGCCCAATAACTAATGTCTTCTCTGTCCTCATGCTTGAGACATGGTTCCTTTTATGAAGCACGTCTGCCGGTGAAGCAGGATAGCGTGATACACAAGTGAATTCACTAGGTACATCTTTATGCACAATGAGATGATCTAGAGACAATGTAAAGCAGGCTGCCTCTGGTACAGCAGCCTTGGACAAGACAGTTGCATTCACACAGCACAAGATGCATTAGGGACAGATGAAAAATAAAACCAAGATTACATAGTAGTGTGGAAAGGGGAAAAAAAGAACTAAGCATCTGTCAAAGAAGGCAGATGGGTGGGAGAGTCTTTTTAACACATGGCTTTCAGATGTAGGATTAAATGTTTGGTATTTTCTCATTTTTCGTTTCTTATTTTCAAGACAGTGAAGAAACGTAAATTGTGGTCTGTATGATATTCAAGGCCAAAGAGACCCCCACCCTCTCCACACAATGGAGTTGAGCATTTGCCTAGGCTAATGCAGGCAAGAGGCTCTTCAAAGTCATTCCCCCCATCTTCATTAAATCCTGCCATGACATTTATTAGGCGGTGGGACATGGGGGCGTGGATGAGTCTAGGTCAGCGCGTCCTGTTCCTGTATGCCAATGCTATTCTCAGGTGATTATGTGAGGGGCCTCATACAAGGCCAATCTCTTTTGGGGGCACTGGCCCATGTCTGATGAAGGTTCTCTATATTCTATACATTTAAATGGCCGAGTAGCCCCCAAGTCTCAGATGTCATTTGATTTACTCAGCTCCACCTGACAAGATGGACGTCCATGTAAAACATGATGGTTTAATGTACATCACTTCAGCAGCCATTGAACAGAGTGGAGGAAAGAAAAGAAGAAAAAAAAACTAGGACGGACTTTGACGTGCTTCGTGGCGAAGCAGTTCTCGCTATGCGCTCAAGGGACGCCACTCACTCAAAATCACTCAGAAGAATAATTCAATATTTCATACAGAAGAGGGTGTGTTGTCCAAAGACAACAACTCTGGAGGGGTTTGTGTTTGGGAAAGGACTGCAGCTACGTGTCAAATCTGGTTTATTCGCGTGGGCACATTCCCTCCCCCCTTCCCGTCTTCTGCCGAGTTACGCAAAGGCTGGACAATTCCGACAGGGCTCTGGGTATCGTCTTGAGTGCGAGAGGCTGTGGGATTTTCCATAATCACATGTGAAAGCGGGGAAGTCCTGCGAGACGACAAGGGGGTAGAACAGAGGGCGCGTTTCTCTTCATGTAACGAGAGGCAACGCAGATGACACGTTCAAACGCAATGCGTGCGCGCTCATGCCCGGGTCCTTCCGGAGAGAAACCGCCGTAAAAGAAGCCGAGCTCGGAGAGGAAGTAATCACGGGTTGGGACAACATGGCAGAAGGGGGCTTCCTACAGTTATTCCAAGCTCAGAATGCACTGGGTGATGACGCACCCTGCAACACTGACAAACACACACAAGATGCACGCACCAAGACGGCGATACAAATAATAATATAATAATAATACTATATATATATAATAATAATAGCTTCCCCCCTCCCCACACACAGGCCACTGTCCCATCCCTCTGACACTGAACAGCCCCAGGGCCAGTCCTGCACCAAGCCTGTCGGTCCAGACTACTACCCCGGCTGAAACAGTTGTCACTCAGTAATTACACACCCTGGGGACCTAGCAGAGCCAAGACACCCCATCCCCCACACCCTTCCCTCCTCGAGCTTCTCTACTTCCCGGTGCATCCCCCCCTAACCCCCACCCCCAGCAGGGTTCTCGGCCCCTGCCAGGGCCCAGGCCAGGGCTTCTGAACCCTCTGCAGAGGTGGCGCGCTTCCTCCCGCACAAGCAGTCCGAGCAGAGCCTTGACGCTAGCTCGCCAAGCTAACGGCCCCTTGACGCGTTTGACTAATTAGCGCGCTCACCCTGAATGCGGGTTTTGGAACATGAAAAGCAACCGATTGGGACTCGCAGCGCAAGGACCTGGCTTCTTTTATCGCCAGTCCTTTCATACAACTCCTGAGTATAACATCGTAGCGGGGATTTCAGGAAGCCAACACTATGATAACACGGCAAGGAGCACTAGGATTATCACAAGCAAATTATGTGAACCACTTATCAAGGATAAATCTAATTTGTTCAGATACATTCCTTATAATCAACTTCACGCGAAAGCCTCTTGCTCTTCGGGTACGTACGGTCACCAGTTCTCCACACAAGATAATGGCCGATGCTATTTTAATACCCTTCAAAGCACGAGCGCAGTGATCTCTGATGACGCCCGGCGAGGCGTGTCCGTGGATTTATCGATCACGCGGCCAGTGAAGCGGCTCGGCGGAAATAGCGGAGGGTCAGAGACCTAATTTTGTATTAACCAGGAACCTGGATAATGTGCCATGTGGTGGGTGTGGAAATGATGACTGCAATGAATCTGCATGGATGTGTGTGTGGCTAGCTAAAGGCCAAAGCACATCTGGATGGGAATTAGGGTGAATGAGGTGATAAATCAAAGAGCTGGCCCTGCATGCCCGCGGTGCTGCAGTCACTGAGCATGAAGGGCGCCTGGACAGTCGTGCTCAGCTCCCTCCCTCTTCTCCATCCAGTCAGGACTGACTAAAGGCCAAGCGTCTGTGACTGTCCAAACACAAATGTGAGGGGGGGGAAAATAGACAATACGCCTCGTTTGATGCCACACGGCGGTTACACGGACAGTGTTTAAGATAGAAGAACAACAAGCCCTCCGCTGGGTAGATTTCTGTTAGATTGGTGAAGTTGTCAGCGTCTTCTTAGCCGTTAGCAAGGTAACGGCACGCTTTTGTGTATGTGTGTTGTGCTCTCTCCGGTAGCGTGTTCATTCGGCGCTGCTGTTTGGGGCAGGCCTTGTATAGCTGCGTGTATCAGCTCGGAGTGAGGGAATGAATAATGGATTAAAGTGGACGAGGAGGCTTTGAGGCGTTCAAGCGGAGCATTTGCCGTGGTGCTTTCTGGGGGGGTGGGGGGGGGTTTCGCACAGGAAACACTTCGCTCAGCGATTCCTGGCAGCAGAATGTTAGCCTAGCTCTCTCCGCCAAGTTGCTGCTTCTCAATTTGACACGGCTAATGGCATCGATACCATCTACAAGTTGAACGCACACCATCCGCTAAGCATCCATTTGAGAGCACTAACGCCGCGGTGCGCTTACTGTAATGTGGGACATTATCCTCGTCCAGCAGCAGCTTGGAGTGCCGCTGAGTCGGCGTAACACAACAGAAATGCATATGAAGTTATAGGCGCGACCCTTTGGGAGGGGGTCGGGGGGTATGTGTGCGATGAGAGGGCCTCACCTCTCTCAGCATGGGGTCACTGATGGAGCTGAGGTTCACGGTGCCTTCGTAGGTCAAGTAGTAGAACACGTTGAGGGCTCTGGTAGCTTCGGGTCCCTGCTGCTTGTAACCGAAGATTAGATCAATCCACTGGTGGAGCTGGCAGGACACAAACTCACTCTCCAGAGCCTGTCGGTAAAATAGAGGACAGTGCGGTTAAAAACCAATTACTGTACAACATTGATCACAATTATCATGTTTCTGACCATGGCAAACATTTTGTATACCGTTACAAAATGTATGTTATCTTTGTTACTGTATGATGGCATCTGTTGCAAATGGAACACACTGCAATTATTTCTACAATAGTCATGACGATGATTGTAGAATGCATAAAGCAAGACAATAAATCCCTAGCCGATAATCTGACATCACAGCAAAACATTAGAGTAGTCTTGCAGATCATTCGGGAATCATATTTGTTCTTTATACCCGTCTGGTTGCGAGTGGGCAGGAGCACCTTGTTGCCGTTGTGGAGACGTCTCTGCATCATCATAACACTCAAAATACAAGCTGTTTTCTCTCCTCATTAGCCGACAAAAGGAAGAAAAAAAAAAAAACATTTATGCGTTCCCCATAAAAACAGGCAATTGTCTTAATTTGTGTAAAGACGTCGGAGCACAAAGCCCTCTAAACATGTCCAAATTAGAATGAGGCGGCCTTGATTGTCATTGCTGCCTTGTGTCACATTAATTTGTGACAAAACATTAGCCGGCACTACACTTAAATGGCAATTTATATCATTTAAATTTTTACTGCGGAGACCAGAGCATCCGTCACTTAAATGTGACTTTGTGACAGCTCATTCGCCATCTAATTCTTTCCCAGTCGCTTAATTACAACTTTCAATCAACACCGGGAGAAAAGCAGGAGACAGCGTCGGGAATACGATAATATTTTTCCCCCGACACTCCAGGATTGCCTGCCACATTGGCGGTAAATTGGTAAAGTTCCCATTTGATGTTCTGATGAGAAGCTGAACAATATCAGTAAACAGGACTGCCTTTGTGATTTCCTAAAGAAAAGCCCTAGGGCAATAAAAGGTCTTGGTTCTGTGGGAAGAACAAAACAACAAAAATGCCATTAAAATAGCAGCCAGGTGCACAGGCTATTTGTCAAACGTGTAGATCTACTTGTCGTATGGGTTAATAGTTATTAAACATATAGTGCTTCTTTTATAAAATGGCCCACTTAAATGCAATAACTGTTCTGAGACCTGGAGACAGTAAAATTAGCAAGCAGAGGCAGATTTGTCCAACATTTCCCCTCACGGTGCCTCATTTGAGCACATTTTCTCTTTGGGCGATGAACCATGGAGGAACGCTAAGACGAAACACAACTAACCATCAGCATTAAAATAAAACAGAACGCCTCTAGAGGACACAGGCGTCTAGACTCTCTGTCTTTCTGGCCCTCCGGCATCGGTGCACTTACAGTATGTCAGTTTCTTTAAAGGTCCATGTCACAAGGCGAGCCCTTTTTTATTAATGCTACATTATAAGCCAGGGATAGCCTCTTTATTCAAACTCACTTTAATAACAGGCTGGCTGCGTATGTGTGTGCGTGTCTGTGCGCGCGTGTGCGGGAGCAAGAGAGAGGGAAAGAGATCAGTTCATTATGTGCTAGGATTGACCTTTTGACGGGCCTTGCTCCCCTGCTTCTAAACTAATGCTGGGTCTGATGGGCATTTAATGTGCACTGCAATCTCCTGTCAATCAGTGTGGGGAAACAAAGAGCAGCCCGTGTTATTGCAGCTCCTGCGCCAGAGGCCCGCCTCTTATGGTAATCATCACAAACATCTACCATTTGGGGAGGGAGAGGAGGAATTAAACCTCACCAGTGAACACTCTCTTACTGCATGCATATGGGGAGGCATGGCTCCATGGTTATGTATTTGTTCATTCTGTTAGTACTCGTCTGACAACACAGGCCCAGAGGTAAGCGTTAAAGAGTCTAGTCAAGGAATCAGAAACATCAGTCATTGAAGATGTGTTTGGCTGTAGTGCAGTAAATATAGTTTTGATCTCGCCTTTTCATAGCACTGGTATTCAGATATTAAAATAGTTTATTGACAGCACTCTGTTATCAGTATCACTTACACAACAGTCACACTAGAACCAAGAACTTTACCGTAGACTAGAGACTACGGAAATGGGAAAAAAGAAGACTTTATTATCTGTTTTGAGAACAGAAGTTGGGCTGTCAAATGAAACACCTCTACCTCATTATATTCTGTTATTGTTGTTCCATTATGTATTTACTAGTAGTATTACAGTATTAGCATAAGAGTATTCATTGCATGTAAGTAAGAGAAAAGTGAATACTGAATCCGATAGTTGCCATAATATTAATTTTCCAATTACTGCACACTTCTGGCAACTATGCATTATATGGATTAATTAACACATATATATTCTGTTTGTGTGTGTATATACATTTCATATCTATAATATGATTGTAAAGATGAAATTATTTTTTATAATTCTAATTATTTAAACCAAAAAAAGTTAGCTGAACCTACATAGGTTCTTGTTTAACAGCCTAAGCAGTCTAAAACATAACAATTGCAAAAGCATACTGCTTGCATATTCCCATTTAATTTTGATAAAGAAAAGGGGTGAGGTCTCTGTGAAAACGAAATGAGTCCATCCGGTTTACAGACTGTTCGGTCGGTAAATAGTGGCTCATCTTCCGGGTTCGGCCAGGGAGGGGCAGTGGGCTTATGTGAAGAGGTTTCTGTCGAATCAAATGTACCGAGTGCCAAATAAGAGAGAGAGCAGGTGAAAAGATATCTGTGGAACTATTTAGAAAAGACGAGCACTCCAAGCTAATGCTGTCTAATGTAAAGTAGCATATAACACATAATAGGCCTATGGGGTGGCTAGCCTGATGGAGACAGTCAGAAGCCCGGAGACGCAGTACCTGGCAGTAAATACATGAGATGTCAGGTACAAGCAAAAATACAAAAGATAGCCTATTGTTTTTATTGGTCTACCCTGTAGGCTACAGTTGGTAATAGCCTATAGGATGGCTATCTTAACATGGGCAGTTCTAGACTTTTTCATTAGTGCTGAAGCACACCTAAATTTCAAAATAAATGATTATGCGTCACCTGGTTCCTGACATTATTTTCCCAATTATATATAACATTGATATGTAAATGTTAAATGCTTACAATTTCCCCAGGAAAGGACCCCCAGACCTCCACTGAATGAGGACCTACCTCGATCTTCAAATGAAACATATAGTACATACATGGAAATCCAGACATGGAAGCATAATGCAATGTTATTGTACAGTGACATTTGTGATTTAAAAGCCTCAGTTTGTACATGTACTGTATGTCATATTCCCCTAAATATCTGATTGTAGAATCACCCCTGGTCTCTGATGTGTAACAGATTACTAGATTTATAAAATACAAATAAAAAAGGGGCCATATATCTACAAAATTAGATTGTATTACTGCATCATAGTTTATAATAGCAGATAGTGCATTTGTATTTGGCCACACGGCTTAGACAATTCCCAGGCCGGTCTGGTCCTGTTTTTCAGTTCCAGTCCAACCAAATCGATTTGATTACAAAAATGATGTTCATAAATTGTCTCAACGATGAACTGGCAGCTTGGTGCATTGTCCCACCCTATACGAGTGCGGTGTTAAACATGAAAGATACAGCACAGTGTAGTGGTGAGTGCTAGAGCTCTGTGTGGTCACAAGAGTGGAGCAGAAGGTTGGAACAGATAGCAGATTCCTGAGGTGGGCTCTGGTGCCACGTCAGGAGCAGTGTCCTGTGTTATTGATGGGCCAATTAGCAGCTAGCGTGTGTGTCATCCCCGCCCACAGGAGACCCTCTGATAATTAATGAATAATTTAGCATGCCTTTATGTAAATGCTTGGTGGGGGGTGGAAGTCAGCGGATTCCCCATTTTCTATTGTTGTGGATTATTGTTGTGGATGATAAAGTAGACTTCTGAAGCATGGGAGGTCCCTTTGTTGTCTACTGTGGCGACCGGATGTTTTTTTAAAAGCAGTGCTTCTCACATTATTTCATCCCACCATGCATACGAAACGATAAAGCAAAAACCAAGAAAACCAATTAAATTCATGCACATATATTAAAGTTAATACTGTATAGTCAATCACTGGATATACATAATGCCTTTTTTTCTCAATTTATTTATACATGTATATAATATACTAATTTTACTACCCTCAAAAAGAAACCCTAGACCCCTGGGGATTCCTTTTCTGACATTAACTTTGAGATCCATTGTTCTAAAGCCATTTCCTCTAAACAAGACATTCATTTTGCGTGAATTCCTGGGATGCATATCAATGATTTCTCTACTTACATTTCTCCAGTGTTGAGGTCATTTGACCTCCATGCTTATTTTGCTTGCCTGGCAGTTCTCAAGGCTGTGATCTGGAGTTCAATGAAAATAAATCATAATGCACCTTCCTGTCCTTCTGAGTCTCAGGTTACGTTTCCTACATATGTTTGAACGGAGGAAAGCGTAGACTCCATTAGAGAAGACAAAAACACCACCACACCTACAGAAGACGATAGTTGCCGTGCTAGCTTTTCTTTGACACCACAGAAAGCGTCCGTGTGTCATTATCAGAGCTTAAATTGCAGTTTACACAACGAATGCTAAGAGTGGCTGGCTAGTTTAGTCTTGGATCGCCGCATATCAGCAGATGGGCAGTTGATGGGCATGTTTCCCTTTTTATCTTTGCCTTATCCATGGCAAAGTTAATTCATTGTGTGTAGGTGCGCATTTGTATGTGTGCGCGCGTGTGTGTGCGTGAGCACGTGCTTAAAAACACATTTAAAAGTTCAAGTGTCTGACCGCAGGTCTGCGTTAGATGTGCTGAACCCTCTTGAGAAGTGTCTGCACTTGGCTGTGGTTTGTGGTTAGCTTTATGGCCTGGATTGGGGCGGATTTCACCGTAGTCTTAACGAGGTGCTACGGAACATTTTCCTCCCTCCCTCGCAGACCCTAAAAAACCCTTTTAAAGGACTTATGGAGAGCTGTCTGTAAGGATGTTAAAATGTCACTTAACAAATCAATCCGCTCATTTGCATGGCAGCAGCAATACCAGCATATGCGCATTAGCAAGTGTGCTGCCATGGAGGTGTGCGGTCGAATCCACGTGTTGTGGGTATGGAGTGAGTGACAGGCCCTCTCTTGCTTATCGATTAGAGTAGATTAGGGTGGACACTTGTCAGCACTGAATACAATAGGAACATGCTGATCACTACACACTGTCAATAGTCACTTACAGTATGGCATATTATATATTGTAATAATTATCTAAAAAATTACATCATTTATTGTGCAAAACGGCAGTAAAATAAGGTCAATATGGTACAAAATGGTTATGAGTTATGAGGCACATTATAGTTTTAGGCTACCATTTCATTTTATTATTTGGATTTTTCCAAGTGATGTATCACTTAAATATTTTATTTATAATATTGAATGCGATTAATAATTGACTTCCACTTGTTTGTATTACAAAGTGGTTGCAAAGAACAACAATAAAACACGTTTCTAAAAAGCATATTACTTACAGTATACTGTTGTATAGTGCTACAGTCAAGAGTACCTCCAGACAGGCTGAGGAGTGTCCCTGTATCTGTTTACCAACAGGGAGCTTTATTAAGCCCATTGGTATCCACACCAGTAACTCTCCCTGTGACACCTCTCCTTTCATCCCTAGAGCACACTTCCCTCCCGTTCCATAGTGTCTTCCCGGGCATTTGATGCTTTAATCTGGAGCCGGCGCCTGATTGTCGGGGG
>JAODVN010000001.1:1265778-1277242 GCA_025434125.1 Chologaster cornuta
CTTCCTGGATGTTGCGAGGCATCAGTCCGAGTAGAAAAGTAATACAAAGTATGGAAGTCACAAGACCGATACTTTGGTACCACGTCAATGCCAAAACTCTGAAAACATAAAGGTACAGGACATCCAACCTGAATGCGTATAGTAACATGGACGTGTAGCTGCAGCTCTGCCTCCACTCGTTGAAAAATAAAAACAGAAGGGTACTTTGCGTTCCAGGCGGATTATCAGGGAGTAATACCTTCACAATAAACAGCACCGTAAACTATTCCAACGGTGCTACCAACTTTCCAGCCATAGTTTCCATCTTACAGTTCCACTATTGTCATGTGACATCAGTGTTTCGCTGCTAAACAAAATGAGCCTTGAAGCTAATAACACTGTAGGCTACATTTGCACATTTGCTTTGCAAACATCCACGCGTGTATGCTGTCATTTACTACAATGCATATTAACTGCCGCGTTTTCGCCTCGCTCTACCGCCGCACCGACCGGGATCTCGGTGAATGTTTACCCGCCCTAGATCACTCTCATGTAAGCACCGAGTCACGGAGTGGTACTAACTTAGAGCCCACTCAAAGGTATCGTGACATCTTTAATAGAACGACAGAACAAGTAATATGCAACGTTTGCTTTTTAATTGTCTGCACTGGTGTTAGGGTTTAAGTGGTGACCATGTTAACTGGTTATATTTACAAATGCGGCGTAGGCATGGCATGTGGATCTAATGCCCAGATTATATATGCCTGTTAGAAACACCGCAAAAGTCCATACAAATGTTACATACGTGATTTCAACGGTCTCTTTATAATGCGAGTGCAATAAAAACACAGTTTATAAAATCAATAAAGAATCGTGATAAATAATCGCAATCTCGATATTCATCAAAATAATAAGGATTAGCATCTTGGCCATAATCGTGCGGCCCTACTAGGACCATTAGAACCATTATTACACTAAGACCATTAGAACCAAACATGATTTACTGCTCAGGAGGAAATTGGCGACGCTAAGAAACGGGCTTTACGAAAGCTAACCTAAACATGTACTGTATGCGTAAGGTGAGTAGTGTTGTTAAAGGGTGGAGTGAGAGATTCCAGCAAGACTGTCATAGGGTGCTACCTCAAAAGCTCTGCTCCACACACTGGAAGCACATGACCAAGGCCAGGATATTGCGGTGCGGTCTGCAGTCACTGAATTTGATGACGTGTAGTATCTTACAATCACTGACTCCACCTTTAACTGTGCCGCTTCATCGAATGTCTTCCCAAGCTGGCGTGTGAACATAATTTACCATGTGCTGCTGCTGTTGTTCCTCCTCCAACACTCTATTCATGTGCTCCTCCTCCTCCTCCCCCTCCTCAGCCGCCTGCTGGGGCGACCGGGCCGCCGGGGAGGCGTTACCTGGCGCCGCTGGGCCCCCCGGCCCCCGTCGCCGCCTGCTGCTGCCCCCCGACAGCAGATCCTGGTTCATTTCCAAAAGCCAGCTTGCTACCTCCTGGACCTTCGCTAGGCTGTCTGAGGAGGAGAAGGGCTTGACATGCTGCACAGGGAGACAGGGAGCGGGGGGGGAAGGAGACAACACACAATCATGTTATTGGTGCAGCACAAACCCACAAAAGAGCGAGAGCTTGGATCGGTATTGAGTTCTAGCTTTCCTTCCCACCCCCCTATTTCATATCATGAAATCACAACACACACACCACATGTGCTTGATTGCTGACTTGCTACAAAAAGACAGTGGGACTAAACCTCTTCATCTTTTATTCATGCATGTCCAAATAAAACAATGGACATTAGCATGTGTGCTGGGAGCCAGAGCATTGCTGCTGGCGGTGGAGGGGAAAAGAAGACCGAAAAGGGAGCTGTTAAGTGTGCTTGGCTCCAGATCACACGCGCATGGATGCTGGGCTCCACACGCAAGCAGACCAGAGAGGCAAACGAGGGGAGCAGCTAGCCTGAAGAGCTACTGGTATTCCAACTTCTAGTGCTGCCAATAAACAAAGCCTGTCCAAATAGAAAAGAAAACATCTGGATCAAATGTACCAGCATAATCTAGTTCAATAATTGTTCTTAATGTTTTGGCTATTTTAAAGCCTTTGGAAAATAGTTTTGCAATGAAGTATTTGTCTTTTGTTCATTATGTTATACAATTTTTTTTTTAACATCCACATTTGCTGGTAGGATAAACCAGCACACAATTTCGATAATCTTTACAATGTTATATTTATTATAGCCTAATGGTTACTCAATTTCGCAGAAGTGGATGGAATGTCATTCAACAGATATGGAAAGAGCCACCAAACATCTGTTCAGCAACACAGAAACCCATTCGACAATACTTGAAATAACAAATTCAAGGAGGATACCATTGTGCCACCCTGATCAAAGACGTAAGTTGTTTTAAAGTGAAAGCAGTCAAGAATCGGTTTTAATGCCTAAATCTTATATTCTTTTAAACCACCCCAAGCAGTATCCTAAGCTCACACTGCTGGCTGGCTGCTTCAACACAAGACCAACATGGTATAAATAGATTATAAATAAGATCATTAGGCCTGTGTAAAATGGCAAAGGATATTGGATAGTATAGCACCGGGACCAAAAAGTTTAAAAAAAGCAACGTAGGAGGTACTCCTACAATATTCTTTCACCGGCCTCAGAAATTTTGTGGTTTAGGCTTTGTGTCAACAAGCCCTGTATACTTCTATATGCTGCTGAAGTGTCCTTGAGCAACAATTTGCGCTGACCCTGGACTCTGAACGCCAAGAGGCAAGGCCGGAAAAGTGAGATGAAAATGTTTCTACAAAAGAGTTTGTTCTATAATCAGACTGAAACGAAAGCAGTTCCACAGAGGAAATATTAGATTATGATCATGCCATGCAAACATTCCCCATACAGTAACAGATACACACAATGCGGCTTATTCATCACTGCTGACTCATTTAATTTGTGTACTCCACTGCATTACTGAATTTTATCACTTTTCGTCAATCATTTTCTATACAATCAACTAATACTATACAGCAACTAATGTGAGACTTCCCTCCAATAATGTAAAGCATAGTGGGTGAATGATCAAAGCAGATCTACAGGCCAACATCAAGCCTGTCTAGCAACACGTTAAAAGAGTGTCTCAGATGGCTCTATATGAATAGAGGCAGAGGAAGCAGAGCATGTCATTTCTTCCATTATTGCCGTGGCCACTGCTACAGTGGCAGGCCATTTGTCTGGGTCTCAGGTTGTGCTACATTGCACAGTCCTCCGGTTTGCCCTACACCTGTTCCAAAGGAAGAGTGATGAAAGAAAATCACCAGCACACGACCACATCTGAGGACATCTAAAATATGTGATTATGTCTCACTCAGATTCAGTCGTTTATTGGACGTCATTTAGTTATCGGGGAAATAAACCAGGATGTAACCAAACCACTGTGATCAGTTTCCGGTAATTTCCGGTAATTTGTGTATGTATCAGTGGAAAATGCAACTGCTCCGACCTTGCAGAAAAGCAGCGGGCAACTATGTAAAGCCTCTTTGCCGTCTAGTCCCAGCAGAGAAGCAATGAGCATCATCTCATATTGCACACCGCCCTCAGGTCTGGAATTTCGGGGCTGTGAGTGCGACAGAGGAAGACTATGAATAGCTAAACCTATCCTGCCTTTTACCGGAAAATACAGTTCTACAATTAGCTTGTTAAACAGTGTGTGAAATGCGGTTATTGTTGCCAACAATGGGTGGTATGCAAAGGGTGGGGGGTGGCTGAAGTATAAAACAAAAATGTGATGCTGGTCACATTGACAAAAGGAAGTAAAACCTGATTCATGAAGTGGCCAGCAGTTGAGGTATTCTTGTTCTAAAGGAAGCTTGTGCAACAATGGTTTGTGCATTATGCAAAACTTCTCCTGTACTTAAAGTTCTTAGAATATTGGCACTTTTTGGTACTTATGCTGATCGCAATTATATAAACAAACATAGATATTATATGGTGCATATTGGTTAAATTATGTTGTAGATATAAAACATTTTTAACCCCGATTACATGCTGCTGCCATTGTAACAGAATGTTGGTTGACAAGACAACTGGTGCATTATTTCTATGGACAAATGCAGTGTATGTTCGTGGCTTTGGAAAAAAGTGTCCTTAATACTGAAGCTGTGAATGGATAAAAACCATATGCTAAATGCTGGAAATGTAAGCAACACTCTCACAATGAAACACTCACATCCACACCACAGAGATCCTCTGAATGACTAATTGAGCGCATGAGGACAACAGTCAAGACTTTAACCAATCTTCTAAAACTAAGAATTGTCTTTTAATACACCACAGTCACCCTGAGTGACACGACAAGCTTTGGCCCATTATTCATCTAGAATTACAAGCACTACTGTCACGAAATACTACATTTCAAAATGACATGGACTATAAAATACTTTTAGTAGAAACTTTTGTTTTCAAGAGGAATTGAAACCCAACCACATGAACAACACCATGTCCTGCAGAATCCAAGTAATGAATCTGTATAACTGCCCTTTGAAACCACTAGAGCAATACTGGCCACATGCTCTACCCTACACTGACAATAATGAAGGTACTGGTTATAGACCGGCCCTGCTTGCCTGTGCCCATGCGCTCTGGCAAAGCGTGTCTTGACAGCACCCAGTGCAGCTGCTGATAGGGAGGGCTTGGGTCGTCTTTGGTGTGCCGTGCCAAGTCAGGGCACGACAAACAAAGCCACAGCTGTCACACACACACACAGGCATCACTTCAGCTCCAGCATGCTTCTCTTCAGTGGCTGTTGAGACAGCCAAGTTTTCGATGGGCTGTAATGAGTGGCCCTTGGTCAACATAAGCAATGAATTGCATCCACCAAATAGTCATTTTTAAAAACCATATTATGGAGTAAGTAATTAACTGTAACTGATATATGGGTGGGATATGTAGAATTACAACTAGGTCATTCAACAATAAACACATTTAAAGCAAGCAATGCATGCTATAATTACAAGTATTCAGAAGCCCGTAGGGAGTGTTTGAGAGATGACCTTAAGGAATATGCAGGCAAACCCCAGATGTAGATCAAACACCAGGCCTTTCAGCAAGTGAAATCACCCATACTACTTAACTAATGCCCCCACTACAATAACACAGCCTATTCCTTTCTGGGGAAAGAATATGTGAATTTGTCGGAAATTGGGACACTTACCACAGAACTTTAACTGTTTAGCTTTAACTTTAAATATGTTGGAAATATACTATAAAGAGGATGATAATGCGTTATTCTGAATTATATCATTGTCAGGGTTTCTGTTTCAGACCAGTTCTTCTACAAATAAAGTGCTGAAGCTCCCAAGTACCTTTGTGTCTACATTTCTTTAGCAGGGCCATTAATCGATGGCTACCAGCTGAAAATAGAGCAGGTACCCAGCAGTGTCTCAGAACAGGAAAAGTGAAACCTTAACCCCTTAGCTGCTTGACTGAGAAGGAAACTGATTGTCCAAGGCATAGCCTAGAGCTGACCTGGAGTGAAAGAATACATCATACACTTACTACTGTATTTAAAATCATAATGATAAAAAACAGGATTGCCTGGATGCACAGTATATTAAATGCGGTTTAAAAATGGCACCATTATTGCCTGAAGTTGCCATGCGCCCCCATATTTCCTCTGTATTATTATTATTATCAACTTTTATTGGTGTTTAAATCTTGATGCACAGAGAATCAATCTCCTACAGAGTGATAATGGCCTACTGCCACAGGCACTCAGCAGACGAAGAAGGGTCTCAGTCAATACTGGCAAAGCACTGAAGCTGTGTGCACAACAAGCATTGAAGCAGAAGAACCCTATAAACCACACGTCATAATAATCATAATGCAACTTTTACCAGAAAACTAGATTCTCACACTCCCTCACAAACCATTTACCCCATAGGGATACAACATCTACATGTCTTAAATCACTGACTGGGATGGAGTGTCCTGTACACTCTCAGCAGGTGTGCGTTAAAAGACCTGTGTTGCATCGCCTCATTAGTCATAGTAATGAGATGCGTGGGTACACGCAGCATGGCACACAGGATACAAGTGGTCATCTGTGAAATTAATAATGTGCATGTAGCACCTTTTAAAAGGGAATGCACACTGCGTTCATTCAATATGCAATACCAGTTGTTAACATCTAACCGTACCAGTATTTAGAACATTATTTATATTCACCCCACCCCAACGTTATTTGGCTGCTCCCAGCTGAGGTGGTGCAGCAATCACAGTAAGCCACAGGCAGTCTGAAGACATCCATTTAAATGACTTTGCAAGCTGAAAGCAAGCACACGGTTGTCAAGGCAGCAAAAAAGGCATTAGATCACCTGCTTCCATTAAGGAATCAATTGCGGTGGTGCTCTCAGAGACCATCCCCCTACAGCACAACGTCTCCTGAAACCTGAACACACTGCAGCCTATCCTCGCCCACTACCTGTAGCTGGTGTGCTGGCAGGCCTCAGGCGCACACTGCGAGACACGCCCAGGTGTACGGTTACCTTGGCGGCGGGGGGCGGGCAGCCAGCGGCCAGGCGGTGCAGCTGCTCGGCCGTGTGGCTGCAGGAGAGCACGTCTGAGCAGCAGGCGGTGCGGCCCAGCCTCTTCATCAGGGACGAGATGAAGCTGCAGCCACAGCCGCACATTGAGCCGCTCATTAGCGCCTCTGCTGTTCCGCGCGAGGCGGGCCGGAATACGCCGGGCTATCCCGGGTTCCTCGCCTATTCTTCCGCAGTCGCCCCTCCACGGGCGAGAGACGGTCTATGGCGGCTGTGCGTGAATAAGGGGCACCTCTGTGTCCACCTGACTGCATAGCAGGGTCACTCCATTGGCTGTGTTCATTCCCCTGGTCGGCTGCCTCCGTCTCCCTCCACACTGGCTCACTACTCTACAGTGTGTGGAGCGTCTGGACACACGTGGACATACACTGCCCCCCCCCACACCCCCACACCCCCACCCGTGGTACAGCTCCTCCCTCCAACGCTCTGATTACAGCTCCTGCAAACGATACCTCAGGATGCTGCGCCGCTACACCACATCCTCTCCCTGTCTCCCACATCTCTCACTCTTGAAACATCGCCTCCCCCATCCTCGGCTCACCATGGCGACACAGCGGGGGTGGTGCCCCCCACATCCCCGGTCCTCACTATAGGTGTAGCGCGTGTTGCCCTCGCGTGACATTCAAGCTCCCCGGAGGGAGAGTGTGTGTGTGTGTGTGTCAACTGATGGAGCAGAGGACAGACGATCACAGGAAATGCCAAGCCACCTTTGCCAGTATACGCAAGAGAGAGACCACAACGCGGATAGCCTGAGAGGGGGAAGCTTGCCGGGCGAGTATTTAATAGCGCGTATGGGCTGTATTATTATGCTAATTCCTCGTCACTGCAGTCTAGACACATCTGACAGCCCTTCCGGAATATAGGAGGACCAGTGGAAAAGCACAGCGTGTACCGTGAAAGCTGATGAAGCTACATCATGGATTGGTGGGGTAGGTTGTGGGGGGGAGAAGAGAGATACAAAGCACATCCAAGTCTACATACGTTTTCTGCATCAGCAGCGACAGAGAATCCTCTTTGAGTACACCCACCCCTGCACATGCCAACTCCCCTGCCATCATCTGTTGCTTCTCCAGTAAGACGTGGCACACCTCAGCGTGCCCGCCTAACCTGGATAATCTAGCCACATGATGCACACAGAGAGGCGAGAGGCTCCGGATGTCAGACGCATCATTCAGTCTAAATAGTAATCGGCCTTGGTGCATCAAGGAGGCATTGAGGGGGAGAGATGGCAGACAGCAGGGGATAGCTATGAGCTTGAGCAGGGAGAACCGGCCTTGTGTTAACAAAGCAGAAAAGATTGCTGGTAAGAAGAACTGTAGGTGACACTCATTTGTTGCCAGAGACTCCCCACAGCACCATAGCCCCTCAGTAGAACAAACCAAAGCATAACAGAGGCTTGTCAACAAGGAAACACCAATAAAATTAGAGATAATGCAAACAAGGGCAATACATATTAACAAGGCTGCAAAGTCTCAATTAAGTTCTAAAGAAAACATCAATCCTGTATCCTGAGGAACAGTGCCACTTTGACCCACACTTACTGTATCTTTAAATCAGAGTTCCTACAACACTGAGAGGAACTTAAGGCTCAATGTCACTGTTCTGTTCCTTTCCTAGACAGGACTGGATTATACAGTTGGGTAAAGAGCGCCTGGTTTATTATTTATGAATATTACCTTTCACTGTGTCAGCTCCCTGCTTTAGTATTGATCCATAGCCAGCTAGCTTCACTGCACCATAGCGTAGGGTTTCACCATAACATACAGGCAGAAATATTATAAAAGCTATGTCAAGGTTTCCCATTAGTCATCTAAAAAATAAGATGCAATATTGCTTTTCTTCAAAGTTTTATAATTAAACAGCTTCATTTTAGTCACAGTACAAATGGAGAGTGAATCTTCCCAAGCATAGCTTTCAAGATAGCTTAAGTGCAAAAGGCCATTGTGACTCAAGAAATCCATAAATTATGTCGCCATTCCAAGCAAATTCAACTTTTGTTTTTAACAGCAACAGTATTTTCACATATATTGTGTAGGGCCAGGCACAGGCCAAGTTATCAGTCTCCTGCAAACATAAATGCCCTAGTCTCAACACCATAATAATTACTGTTACTAATGTGGCCAGACTAGTAGACAAAAGACAGCCTGTTGCTTTCAGTGCAAAGAGTGAGGGAAGCCAAGAGCTGGAAGCATTGTGTACAGGTGATAATTACAAGTTAATTCAGGGAAGATAGAAGACCTAGCTACCAAATAGATCTAAAAACACATTATCTAAAAGGACACAGGCTAGAAACATTTCAGCCTATGTACATTAATGCATCAATATAGAAATCACTTTGGAGGAGAAAAAAAAATGTCTTGCAGGCTTTTGCCTTTGAGCTGTATTTCATAATGTTAGCAACATCACACTGTTTAGACACCCACTGTAGACCGAACATACAATGCAAAACTTGATGTGATGTGTACATCTGCCAGATAGTTCAAAAGGACAAGTTGTCAGCAGTGACCCATGAATGCAAGCTGCAGTTCCATTAGTCATAGGCCTCTCAGATGACTAAGCACAACACACAAGATGCAAAAGATGATGTTGCTTAATGCACTTCTAATTAGTACCACAAACCCAGCGCTATGAATGATGAAGCATTCAAGGCCATGGATGTGCCAAATAAGAGGCGGCTAAACTTGAAAACCAACAGTCTAGTCTGTTGGACAAATTCTATTGTTGACACCGTAAATGGTAGAGGTGAGCTTCCACCTTTTCAATAGCAATGAGCCTACAATCAATACAATATCCTTCTTTGGCCGCATTACAGAAACTTTCTAACTAGATGCTATCTTAACTATTTGGTGCATGATAATTAGAGTAAGGACCCTAAATCAGTTTCTAAATCAACATTCCTATCCTAACTTAAGATAGGAAAAGTGCATTACACAAGATTCCTAACCTCCCGAAATCTTAAACAGTCCTAACTTTAGGATAACTGCCTGTGTTATCTAGTTTAATGCAACACATTGGTATAGCAGACATTACCGATGTGTTGTCGTTTGCTGACAAATTATAGTTGCTAGATACATTCTATCATACCACGTAGCTGCTCGGCTACAGCTAGCGTAGCCGCGCAGCTTGTAGTATGAGCAGCTTTGGAGCAGGCAAAACGGCATCTTATGCTCGCCCAATTCTTCTGGTGCAACTATAACAAATAGTGTATTTGTTATAGTCTGTTTTTTGCTAAAGGAGACTTTAAAAGTGAAGCGACCGACTTGGTGAAAATCATACAGCTCACAATGTCATGGAATTTAACCGCAATCAGTAATTTGGTTGCTCATTACGATATGTCGATGTGAGAATGTCAACATGGCAATCTAAGCCCACTCTCTTTATGTCCCATTATTACGGTACCATAGCATTAGTAAGTATTCACTAAAAAAAACATAGTTAGTTAGGATTTGCTTCTGTAATACCAAATACGGAAAAATCCTGTCCTAACTTAGGTCTTAAGATGTTTTCTGTAATACACCCCCTGAAGCAGGCCTCTTGAGTCTGTGACATATCATCTCACAGACTTCACAGTAGACAGACTGCACTGACTTACTGAGCTGTGTCACTGTGGTCCAGTGACACTGGTAGTCATGCACACCTAACAAATCAATATACATACATATACGCACACATTCACACACTGTCACAAAATTGATCAACGACCTTTAGCCTAGGCTGCTCTGGTACCACGTCCGCTCGGGTTTAGATAAATTCATCAAAATCACTCCTCTCCAGGTATCTCCATCATTGCCCATGTGCACGTTGAAGTCTTCCAGTAGAACTATGGAGTCCCCGTCTGGAGCCACATACAGGACTCCATTCAAGGTCTCCAAGAAGGACTAATACTCTGTTCGGTGCATATGCATAGACAACAGTCTAGTCAGTTTTTCCCCTCACCACCCGTAGGCGCACGGAGGCGAATATCTCGTCTAACGGGGTAAACTCCAACGTAGTGGCACTAAGCCGGGGTCTTCTGAGTATCCCCACACCCGCCAGGAGTAATGTTCCAGAACCAAGACTGTGAGCAGAGGTAAGCCCCACCAGATCTAAATGGTAGAGCTACACCTCACGGCTCCTTCCCCCACAGCGAGGTGACATTCCACATCCCCAGAACCAGCTTCTGCTGCCCGGGTCTGGTCTGTCGAGGCCCGACTTTCACCGCCACCCATGTAACAGCACACCCGACCCCCACAAGAAAAAATATGTCCGATGTAGCATTACTTGAGCTACATTTGTTTATTTGCCTACTTTGATTACATTCATAACCATTGGCAAGTCCACTATAGTTCACTATTCAATGCCCCACCCTTCTTGGGTGTTGCTAGAGGCATGTCCTTCAAAGTAAGGTATTTGCACCTGACATGTAGGCAAATGGTGTTTGATAAGTTAGATACATTACAAGGGAAATAATAGCACATTTCTCAAATCTTCTGAAATATCAGAAGCAGACCGAACTACAAAATGCTTTTGAGAGCTATAGTATCTTATAATTTCACCAGTCTGAATGCGCTAACTTGACAATTTATGTGAATGACAAACTTAACACTGCAGCGATAAAATACGTAAATCTTACTCTGAAATACTTTAATACATGCAATGGTGCAATCGATAACTTTCATGTGGTGACCTTGTAATGGGGTTCTCTTTTGCGCAGAGTATCAGAGTTTAAGTCCCAGGTAAGAAAGATTTCACTCTGGGGTCAAACTTGGTTTAATAACTTAAAAGCATAGTTGCACAGGATTTTTTTTTTTTAGACATTTTTCCTCACACTTTCATCCCATCCATCCATCCATCCATCGTCTCCCGCTTATCCGGAGTCGGGTCGCGGGGGC
>JAODVN010000001.1:1297296-1309533 GCA_025434125.1 Chologaster cornuta
AACACCTCTATCTCAGGCTCAGCGTGGCGTGGATACACCATTACAGGTCAAGCAACTGTTGTCCCAGACAGGTAGTCATTCTGGAGCAAGCTTGTTTATATTGGACATAAACACCTCTTGTGGTCCCCCCACACATTGGAAGCACATTGCCAAGGCTGGGATAGAGGAGATGTTAGCTTATTATCTTACAGTCGGCGACTTCATCTTTTACAGGAGAACCGTCCCCAGGGCACCAGCGTCCTGCAGCTGGAGGTGACCGACAGGGACGCCACGCACAACGGGCCACCCTTCACCTTCACTATTGTGGGCGGGAACGAGGGCGGCGTGTTCCAGATCGACCAGCAGGGGGCACTGTTGGTGGTAAGGCCACTGAGCAAGAAGGAGAGAGAAAGTTACCTGCTGCAGGCGCAGGTGAGTCACGCCGTACTTATTTAGTCAGTTACTGACTCTTCTTTTATCCTCTTCAGCTAGTCGCTTTGTAGGGAATGCCCTCCTCAACCTGTGACTCCTGTGTGTGTGTGTGTGTGGCGTTAGCTTCCAATATAGTCATCGAGACGGTGAGCAGTGGGAAAAGAGTGAGTGGGCCGGTGGGAGTAGAGATGTGCGTCATGTTTACTTCTTGTCTTTTAAGTCGCGTGGGTTGCTTTGTTTGGAGCTATATTTCCTCTTAGCAAATATATGTAAAGTTATTGAAATAAATGTGGATGAGTGCCTTGAATAAGTCGCCCGGCATCATCTGATGCATGCAGTCATTGTCCACCAAGGGATTTTCACGGGTGACAATGGAAGAGCTTGATTGCCCTCTACTGGCAATAAAGTGCAACCCACAGACGCAGCACACACACAAAAAGCCAAGTAACATTCGAGAGACTCGCGTCCCGCTAGGCAGTGCTTGCAATGACCGTGTCGTTTTGGCCCCTCCCCCTCCTCTCTCCGGCCCAGGTGTCAGACAGCGGCAAGCCTCCGCTGGCGTCCGGCGCCGCCATCAGCGTCCGGGTGATCGAGGAGAGCGTGTATCCGCCCGCCATCCTACCCCTGGACATCTTTGTGTCCACGGCCGGGGACGAGTACCCCGGGGGGGTGCTGGGCAAGATCCACGCCACCGACCAGGACATTTACGACACGCTGACCTACAGCCTGGCCCACGACGACGCTTCCTTCGCCGTCTCCCCCGGCGACGGCAAGGTCGTGGCCCGCCGGCCGCTGGACCCCGGCCACTACCAGCTGAACGTCACAGTAACAGACGGGCGCTTCGCGGCGGCGGTGGACGTCACGGTGCGCGTGCGCCAGGCGACGCGGCAGGCCCTGGACAACTCCATCGCGGTGCGCTTTGCCGACATCGCCCCCGAGGAGTTCATCGGGGACTACTGGAGGAACTTCCAGCGGGCGCTCAGGAACATCGCCGGTGTGAGGCGCAGCGAGGTGCAGCTGGTCAGCCTGCAGCCCTCGGAGCAGGGACACCTGGACGTGCTGCTGGCCCTGGAGAGGTCTGGAAGCCCCTACCAACCCCAGGAGGTGAGCAGCAGCGCCCCCAACAGGGCTTACACCTGACGCCTAGCTGAATCTAAACAAGCACACTGGGAATACAGTCATAGAACAGATTTAATCTCATTTAATCCTCAGAGAAAAATGGTCTGCGCATATTTATATGTGTCATGGAGAGAGAGACACATTTGATTTACAATCCAAACACTGACACAAATTGTGTTTGCAGCATATACAGTGCAGTGCTTTATAAACGAACGTGTTCCTCTTCCACCACCCAGGTGGTGTTCCGCAAGCTGAACTCCTCCATGGCCGTGATCGAGGAGATGACGGGCGTGCGGATCGTGCGCGTGGTCAAGAAGCTGTGCGCGGGCCTGGACTGCCCTCTGCGCTTCTGTGACGAGGTGGTGTCCCTGGACAAGACCTCCATGTCCACCTACAGCACGGCCCGCCTCAGCTTTGTGACCCCACGACACCAGCGCACTGCCACCTGCCAGTGTGAAGGTGGGCTGACGCACGCACACACACACACACACACACACATAGGCAGGGGGATGGAGGAGTGGTTTGGGGCCCGTTTGCCGGCTTTGAGAGACTGAAGCTTAATAGATTTTAACCATTTCTCCATTCTTTATGTTTACTGGTCGAGGATTCATTATTGGAGGTTCTGTGAGGTGTGTCATGTTTGTGATTGGAGGGTTGGGATGATGAGTGTAACATAAGCGGTGGTATTACTTTTTAATTTTTTTAATATTGGATTGTTTTTACTTATTTTGTATTATTTTTAATGACGTAGTATGAAGCACTTTGTGTTACATGAATTTGTATGTAAAGTGCTATATAAATAAAGTTTTATTGATTGATTTATATGCATACACAAGTACGCACACACACACACACTAACACATGTGCACAGACACAACGCACAACACACAATATAACACACACACATGTATGCACGCACATGCACACCTAGCACAAACAGCTAACCAACACCCGCGGTCCACCTCTAGGCGGCAAGTGTCCCATGCTGAACAAGGTGTGTGACAGCCACCCTTGTCCCGAGGGAGCGGAGTGTATTCCAGACCAGAAAGATGCCACGTACAGCTGTGTGTGTCCACAGGGAATGAAAGGGAGGTGCTCCGGTAAGCCCCCAACTCTCTTTATCACGGTGCCCCAACAGTTCATCTCCCTTGAGTGTTCCTCATTGTCCCTTCTGGCGCCCTCTATGATGACTGTCAGGTGGCACTGCTCTGACAGCCATGTGATATACGGGCTAATGGAGAAGGGGAATGCTGCATACTCTCAGCCCACGGCTTTCCTTAGCTCTATGCTGAGAGTTGACCCTGGGCTAGCTTAGAACCATTCTCACACACACATTGTTAACCCAGGGTTATCCTAAGCCCAGGGCTTAACCATTCAAACGACTGCTGGAACACGCTACAGCAAAGTCCATTATTTGTTTATCCGGTTTCACATTAGCACCAATAAGACCTGTGTTTAAACATATTACAGGAGCTAACCACACAAACTGTGGGCTAGTCCTGGTCCAGAGCTAGGTCAGCAAGCCCTAGGCTAAAGTAGCACTGTGCCAGGTTTTTGCCAGGTTTTTGTGTGAAAGCTTTCTCAGTGCTTCCTTGGCCCAGGGATAAGACCACTATAAAAATACATTTAGCCCTGGAATGATAGCAAAAATCTCCTGCGTGTTAGCGCTAATGCCCTCTGTGGTCACTATCAGATGGCAACGCGCTGACTTTCGGCGGCAGCGGCTATGTGAAGTACCGTCTTATGCAGAACGAGAATAAGGAGGAGATGAAGCTCTCCCTGCGACTCAGGACCTTCTCCAGCCACGCCACCATCATGTATGCCAAGGGGACCGACTACAGCATCTTAGAGGTACGGATACACCCCTCCAGTCGGTGTTTGTTTGTTATATTTTACCTGAATCCCCCCTCTAGGAATCATGAAGTGCTTTCTCTTATCTCGTCCTACCTCCTGCAACAAAATTTGTCGAGCCGTTCCCTTCAGCATAACACAAAGGAGAACCTCCCCTTCCCCAAAGGAAGTTTATATTCATGAGTCCCTCTCGATTGCTGGTCTTATCTCCCTAATAACACACAATATTTTCCATATCAGAGAGCCTTGATAAACACATAACTGGCATGCTCCAGTGGGGCCGCAGCGCTCCAACCGCGCCGAGGGGTTCTGGCAGCCATCTTGAAAAACAATTCTCTTTCACATGAGGGACTATGGGAATGTGGCTGCAGTTGAGCAAATCACAACCGGGAGCTATTTAAGTACTGGGATGGAGACAGCAAGAGCTTTCTCACACATTTCCTCCCTTAGAACCTCGTATGTAGGAGTAGGGTATGCCAGACCATAGACCGAGACCAGACGCAGTCACATCTGACTGCTTTATTTTTAGGATATTATCAGTTGAGCACGTTGCTGTGTCTGCTGGTGGGAATTGTTCTACCCAAAATAAAGCATGAGCGAATCCTGACCAGACAATGCTTACACAGCTAATGAAATCACTACGGAAAAGAATACAATATTACCAATAGAAATCAAAATAAGCCCTATTATATAGTTTAAGTACATATGGTATATTGTATAACATGGTATAGCCAATATAGTGTTGTTATTACATATATGTTTGATGCAATAGTGCTGGTAGTAGGTAGTGCTGGTGTGTTATTTCATGTATATTTCCACTGTTGTTTATCACAATGATGAGTGTGAGCCTCCCATTTAAAGTGGAGTACACTGCCCCCTAGTGGGCTACTTATGTCCTGACACGTCTGTGTGTGCGCTGCCGCCTGCAGATCGTCAACGGTCACCTCCAGTACAAGTTTGACTGCGGCAGCGGGCCGGGCATCGTGTCTGTGCGCAGCACGCAGGTGAACGACGGAGCGTGGCACTCCGTGTCGCTGGAGGTGGACGGCAACTACGCCACGCTGGTGCTGGACCGCGTGCACACGGCCTCGGGCATGGCGCCCGGCACGTTGCGCACCCTCAACCTGGACGACAGCGTCTACTTCGGGGGCCACGTGCGGCAGCACGCCGCCCCACACCCCGGGAGGTTGGGGCGCAGCAGCCCGCCGGTGGCCAACGGGCTGCGCGGCTGCCTGGAGGCCCTGGCCTTCAACGGACTGGAGCTGCCGCTCAGCACCAGGGCCCACCGCGCCCACGCAGCCCTGGAGGAGGCGCTGGACGTGGCCCCCGGCTGCGTCCTCGCGCCCGTCGAGAGCTGCTCCAGCAACCCCTGCACCAACGGAGGCAGCTGCTCCCCCCTGCCCAATGGAGGTGCGTCTGACTGGGTCTTCTGCTGCTCTCTATGGCTAATATGGACCTAGCTGGTTACAGCCAGTCATAGCCGGCTCATGTAGTAGGAGCCTTTACCCAATGTGAACCCCGCTGGTTACAGCCAGTTACAGCTGGCTATGTAGCAGGAGCCTTTACCCAATGAGGACCCAGCTAGTTAGAGTATGTTACAGCTGGCTATGTAGCAGGAGCCTTTACCCAAAGCGACTAAACACTGAATTATCCTTACCGTTACATACAAAATGAATGTACATTTTTTACTATATAACCGTCACTGCGCACACAAGTGTCCTTTACGTGGGCATGGATGTCCAGCAATACATTAACTAGAGGGTGGCTTAATGTTACAATGTATATCATGGGTGGGGTATCCTGTCCTGTATGTTTTGGAATGGGTCGTTATCAGACTTCTAATGACCCATTTATTTGATTCAAGTGTGTCATCTAAAACATGCAGGACATTGGCCCTCCAGGAACAGATTCCCCACCCTGCTTGAGATTATATTTATACATGTATTCAGGAGCAGACGTGGGTTAGACACCTTGCTCCAGCACGCTTACAGTTACACCAGGCATGTCAAGGAGTACCAGAGCTGTTTTAGCAACTGAACAGCCACTATGAACAGACAATAAATATTGAATGTAATCTTGTTAATTTTGCTGTACACTGTTAAACCCTCAGTGTATTCACCATGATTGTCCCATTATTCATTCAGACTTAATTATTAAGCCTGAATGAATAATGGGACAATAGTGGCTAATAAGCTTCTATTATTGGTCGCTTCCTCGTGTGTGTGTGTGTGTGTGGGGGGCAGATATTGTGGATGAAGTGTTTTAACAGCAGCCATACAGTTCCTCTGTGTCCTTACTAGCCTGTGTCTCTTCTTCACTCTGCAGCCTACTTTTGTATGTGCACCGCCTCATTCATGGGCACCCACTGTGAGATTGGAATCAGCCCCTGTGCCTCTAATCCCTGCCTTTACGGTGGTACCTGTGTACCGCGTGGAGATGAATTCTTCTGTCAGTGCAGAGGCCAGTACTCAGGACAAAGGTATTGTGCTCAGGTTTACTTTTGCAGGTCTCTTTGTCCTTGGGGAATTCTACTGTCTGTCCTATATGTTCAATGATTACTGCTTCAAATTGAGGAAGGCTTTTTATCATGTTATGTTTTAAATTCAGTTTACGGCTTGCCGAAGGTCACATGCTGCAAACATTTAGCCAATCTGATGTTATTATTCTGCATCCCAGACATTATTATATCTAGTTTGCACATTTACCCTAAATCTAAATTTAAAATCATTGTGAACTCACAGTGATACTGACCAAAGTTGTTAAAAACACCTGGAACCTTTTTATAGTTCTCAGCCGTAGTTGCAAGTTACTCGTTTTTATATTTTTCAAGAGTAAAAAAATTGCAAGATTACGGTGAAGAAGTTCAATTAATCAATGAAGTGGTTGGATTTTCATATCATGCACAAATACACAAGAAGCATTTCAGCTTCAATATATAGTCAATATAGTAATTTAGCCAGTGCCTAGCCTTTCCATGCTTTTATAATGTTACACTGTGTCATTTTGACAATGCAGTCTTTCTGCAAATAGCACTATAGGCCATAGTATGTCTTTACTGTAACTTTGTAATTGAGACATTAATGGAATTGACATTGTGGCACACATGCTTCTGGATGTTGTTGGTTGTCTATCTCTAAAACTGCCAGACACATTATGTACGTTATGTACATTTATTTAAAATACCTATTGGAAATAATAAATTTTTTGTTTCATAAATCAATCGAGGTTGTAACAAGCAGTAAATTAGCATAGCTAATTGCAATGTTGTGCTGCAGGCTATCCTGCAGCGATGTCATAAACATTCTAAGATTTCCGTATATACGACTATTGGTAAAAAAAAAAACGAAAATGTAAAAAATATCTAATTAAAGTGCTAATTATGCAAATCCACTCTATTGCCAAAGGCTGCTGTAATGCATGTTCACTTGGTTGTACAGATGCCAGCTCGGTCCATACTGCAGAGACAACCCCTGTAAAAACAGTGGCAAGTGTATTGACAGTCTGGACGGTCCAGTGTGCGAGTGTGAATCCGGATTCAAGGGAGACAGGTACTGTTTTCCGTTAAGAGAAATGACAATTGATCTCCTGTCGTGCTGTCCCTAGCCAGTATATTTAAACATATCCTCTGCCATCCGAAGGTGAATATGCTGTAACACACCCCCCACACACACAGGTGCCTCAGTGACGTGGATGAGTGCGTGAAGAGCCCGTGTGCAAACGCAGGCCAGTGCCAGAACACCTACGGCTCCTACAGGTGTAACTGCTCGCTGGGCTTCAGCGGGCAGACGTGCCAGCTCGGCGCTGAGATCCGCAACGAGTTTGTCTCCACGGCGTGGAACATCAGCCTGGAGGAGGTGATCGGCATCGTGGTGTTCGTGTCCAGCATCTTCCTGCTGGTGCTGCTCTTCGTGGTGGTCCGTAAAAGGGCGTGCCGCGCCAGAGCCAAGGCCGACAGCGACAAGCGCGCGGCGCCGGGCAACTCGCCGCACTCCTTCCTCCAGAGGCCGTACTACGACCCCAAGCTCAGCAAGAACATCTACTCGGACGTCCCGCCGCAGGTGCCCGTGCGGCCCATCTCCTACACTCCCAGCATTCCCAGCGACTCGCGCAACAACCTGGACCGGAACTCGTTCGAGGGCTCGGCCATCCCGGAGCACCCGGAGTTCAGCACCTTCAACCCGGACTCTGTCCACGGGCACCGCAAAGCCGTGGCCGTGTGCAGCGTAGCGCCCAACCTCCCCCCTCCCCCGCCCTCCAACTCAGTCTCCGACAGCGACTCCATCCAGAAGCCCACCTGGGACTACGATTACGACGGTAAGCGTCTTCCAACTATCACTGTGTTCAGCAGACGCTCGCCATCTTCAGCGAAATAGCTGGCTGAAGCCTGTGGCTCTCGTTCCAGCTAAAGTGGTGGACCCGGAGCCGTGCCTGATGAAGAAGCCTGTGGAAGACAGCGCCTGCCACCCCTACAGCACCAGGGGGAGCATGTCTGAGGTGCAGTCCCTCAGCTCCTTCCAGTCTGAGTCCTGCGATGACAACGGTATGCCGGTGTGGAACTCTAGAGACAACAGATTGTAAATGCCGTGTGTGCGCATGCTTCCAACCGAGGACCCACATGAGACAGCTTAGCGGGGGTTTTGTTCTCCCTCTGATCTGTGGGCCTTTGTTAGAGTAATCCTTGCCTTCTATTGCTGCGCTGCCTTGTTTATATGCTAACCCTGTTGTTTTGCATGCTAAAAACGGAGGGCCCATTGTGGGCTCTGGGTCACATGTTTTTCTTTCTCTCTCTCTCTTTCTCTCTCCCACTTTTTGCTGCGGGGCTACAGCTCCCATTTGGATCAAATCGGTCCACAGATCCAGAACGAGGTTTTAAGTAGTGGTCCAGCCTGTAAGTCCTGAATCGCCACCAGTACAGACGGAAGCAATCGCACAATGTGTTGTTCTCTAAAAAGTCCAAACCACAATTGCTTTTCTGACCCTATTTTTAATTTGGCCTGTTCTGCTGTAGTCATCTTCAGCAGCCAATTGAGGATTGAATCAGGATGTGGAAATAATTTCTTTTTTAGTTTACGCTTAACAAATTTAATTAACATTTATTTTTGTTCAGGCATGCTTCTCTTTTTTACTGTTTTTAATCGGATGCTCAAATCAAATAAAATGGAGCACGGGTATATACCCCGATTATATGATTATATTTCTAAAGTCTCCTTATCTGACTACCCTTTTGTCAGTATTTTTGGGAGATTACACCTTGTTGGGTGTCTGGTCTTACCTGCTTCTTATCAGTCCTCTTCATATATGCCGTGAATCTATGCTTTATCTTATTTTCTTACTTTTTTCTGTTTATCTACATTGGGGGTGGAAAAGCCTTATTTTCCGTCTTGGGTGAATTTCCCCGATTCTTCCATCTGTGCTGTCAATGGCCGATCCCCTGCATTATCGCAGTATTTTGTCGGTGTGTGTTATCTTGCACAGACAGACAAGACCTTGGTTTCCACGATGTTCCGTTCCACCATTGTCTTTTGCCCTCAATCACAGCAAACCCAGACATTCTGTTTTCACCTCCCTTAAGCGTCAGTCCAGCTAGACGCCTTTGCAAAAACACACGTGGAAATGTTCCTACAAATGCATCAGCTTCTTATTCTGATTCTGCAGCCCATTTTTTAAAATAATTATGATGTGTTGTTTGTTTTTTGTTATCCACTGTTCCCTCCTGACCTACCTCTGACAAGCCTCCATAGTGACAGTAATCCACAATGTCAACTCTGTAGTTGATTCGGTGTCAGTAGAAGGTATTTTGTCTTATTGCATCTCCCTGCAGGTAGCTAGCTATGTGTTATTTGTGTTGGGGCGTGACGCATAGCATGTACAGTAACAATGCCATTTCCTTACACAGACATAGCCTGTGTGACAGCAGTGTAGCATAATGCCATGGATTTAGCATGTGAAATGTTTGCAAACGCACATGCATGCAGTGTGTTTCTCTAGGTAACATCCTGCTGGTTGTTCCGTGTAAGGAACTGGCAAGTCTGCTGTCCGTACGTGTGGTTCCTCTCTCATTTTATTTTCTTCCTTCCATTCATCTGTCCATCCTTCATTCATGTGCATTCATCTTCATAAGCAAGTTTTTATCTGACTTGTTATGTTCTCTCTCCTTTGTGCTTCGTGTAAAGAGTCTTTTTTGGCTTGCGATCTCAAGAACCCAAGAGGTGAATGTTTCATCTTTGTTTGCCTGAAGTCCGGTGTTATTGTCTCTGCCGGTTATCTGCTAACCACTAACCCCACCTCTGACGAGGAGCGCATTCAAGCCTTTTATAAGGCTCAACTGGTGAATAAAAAGTCATGATTTGCGTTGGTGTTGTTAACAGTTACCTGACCTCTTTATACAGCATTAATTACTACCCACCGTCAGGGTCCTTTTATGTGGCCTTGATGCTGTCACATCAAACATTTAGTCTCTAACTAGCTTTACATACATATATTCTGTGGGAGATGTGTCTGCTTGTCACACACATATGTAACAGTAGCAAGTCTTAAAGGAGTGTTTCACCATTTCATATACTATTAACAATAATGATAATAATGATAATAATAATAATAATAGCAATAACAACAACAACAACGTGTGTGCTTCAACACTAAACACTTCACAAGTGTTGTGAATGCATCGTCAGTGGTTACAGTGCTGTCATAAGGTGTGTTGTGTGCATTACGTGTTTAATAATGAATGTGTTGCTGTGGTTACCATTGCATGGCGTGCTCTTTGAACCATAACGATGACGCTGTTAGCAGCCATCCCTAATGCATGTTTGCTCATGCCCCGCCCCCTCCAACAGGATACCACTGGGACACATCTGATTGGATGCCAAGTGTTCAACTTCCTGGGATCCAGGAGTTCCCTCAGTATGAGGTTGTGGAGTCCCCCGCCCCCCTGTACAGTGACAGCGTCGCCATGGATACCGACTACTACCCTGGCGGCTTCGACATCGAGAGCGACTTCCCGCCGCCGCCCGAGGACTTCCCCGCAAGCGAGGAGCTGCCCCCGCCTCCCCCTCCGCCAGAGTACGGCAAGCGCCACGACACCCTGCGGGAGCCGGACGCGGCCCTCCCGGGGGGCAGCCCCGGGGGCGTGCGGCAGCGGCCGGCCCTGCCGCACCTCTACAGCCTAAACCATTACCTGCCGCGGCACCAGGGGGGCGGGGCCACCGCCTCCACCACCTCCTCTTCCTCCTCCACGCCTGCTTCCATGCTGGGCACGCGCAGAGGCTACGGCGGGGACCTTGACCTCCCCGCCCTGGACAGCGTGTCCCTGTCGCTGTACGCGTCCACGGCCTCCTGCTCGGACATGTCGGCCTGCTGCGAGGAGTCGGAGGCCATGCTCAGCGACTACGACAGCGGCGAGGAGGGACAGTTTGAGCGGCTGGACTCCCAGCAGCACACTGAAGTCTGACACTGGATCCAAGCAAAAGTGCCTGAACCCCCCCCCCACACACACACACACACACACACACACAGGGTAGGCTAGCGGTCCGGGGGCTCCACCCCCTGTCTAAAGGCACTGGGCTGGAGCCCCCGGAGTGGACTGACCTGCCCACAGGCTCCGTGTCATACCGCTCATTGTACTCAGTGTGATGAAAGCATCTGATACATGTCCTTTATTGTCATTGTAATTGGATCTCATGGGGTTTTTGTGGTTTGTTTAAGGGCGCACACACTCAACCTACCCTACCTCCCCCCTCCTTCCCTGCTTATCTACACTGTATGTGTGTGTGTGTGTGTGTGCACAATACACTACAGTGCACATGCCTACTACACACTGCTGGAGACAAAGGCATGAAGGTACACACACATACAGTACACACCTACGAGCATGCACACAATGAAAAACATCCAAGCAGACTTGCCATTAAGACTGGCCATTAAAGCCGTTTTGGATAAGAAGGTCTCCAACTATATACTGTAGCAGCCTGTTATATGCTCAGCCCTACTGGAAATGAATAGCAGCGTTTGAGTTGGCCCTGCTGTTGCTTTAAGTAACTGTCGTCATGCACAAAAATGTATCGTCTGAAGGATCAACGTTTAAATGTACAACTTAAAAAAATGCATCTACAAGGCGATAATGACCATAAAAAAAATAGAATATTTCAAGGTGGTATCTGTATTTCTATAAATAAAATCAAGCAAAATGTTTTTTATACAATTCTTCATTTTCAATGTAAATGTAAGTGTACAGTTTTGATTTCAAATTTTACTAGGTTTTGTAGATATTTTATTCTTTTATTTTCAAAACACAAGTTAAATGGTGTGACATTATCAGCCTTGCTGTGCTTACATTCACACACAAAATAAGCGCATAAGACAGCAAGAGAAAAGCGTGTTTTTCTGAACAGTGTAAAGTTTATTGTCCTCTGCTCATTTCAAAAAGGGTCTTCAAAGAGTGGCTGCATATTCTTGTGTTGTCCTTTTTTTATTGTTGGTTGGTAAATTGCGACTTTGGAACGTCTTTATTTTTCCACCAAGAAAATGTGACCCAATATATTTATAGTGCAGTTATCCATGGACACGTGACTTTTTCAGGTGTCTGTGTGTGTGAGCAATGCTATGGTCTTGTTAAGGTTTTTTTTTAATACTGCCACAAGCTCACGCTTTCTTACTGGCAATAAATTATTCCTAAAAAATATGATCCTGGTTTGCTCATTTATTATGTATAAATATTACTTATTGTATGTGTTGCATAAACCATTTGGACATATGGAAGGGACACTCCATCAATGTTGTTGTATGTTCAGTTATGTGTGCAGGGGGAGGGGTAGAGAGGATAGCTATACAGAACTAAGGAGAGGGAAAACAGCATGG